>OZ023267.1:45884559-46097059 GCA_964006375.1 Tillus elongatus | reverse complement strand
TATCACAGGAACTCTTAAGGTACAGAAACATGAGCTTAGAGCTGCATTTCGAATGTTGCGCAGTTGAAGTGAAACAGCTCAAAACGATAATTATTTGCTTATACAGAGCACCTACAGGAGACTGTGAAGTGTTTTTTGAAAAACTACAAGAAGCATTGCATGATCTTAGAGTTCAAGCTCTTAAAAATACTATAGTCATCTGTGGTGATATGAATATTGATTTAATGTCAAAAGAAAGTACAGAAATCCAGAAAAGTCAACGATTGTTGGAACTTATGTTGTCATCTGGGCTGAAGCAAAGAACTTTTCAACCAACCAGGCTCACCTACTGGAAAAAATCATTGCTAGATCAGGTATTTTCCAGCATAGACCAGACCAATATAACTGCTGTAATGGATTTGGGCCTATCAGATCACCTAGGTCAAACTCTGGAATTGGAAGTGAACACAAGCAAAAAGTCATCCACAGGTAACTACAAGCTGCAGCGGGTGTATACACAAAATAAAATTTCAGCCTTTCGTGAAGAATTGCAGCAAGAAACGTGGAGTCACATATATTCCAATTCAGATCCAAACCAAGCTTACACTCAATTTAGTAACACTGTTAAGTTACTTATAGAGAGAATATTTCCAATAAAAAAATTACCACAACGGAAACCGAAAGGCTGGATTACACAAGGTATCCGCAAATCTTGTAAAACAAAAAGATTGATGCATGAAATGATGACCAAGGGTGAAATTGACAGAAGCTTATATAACAAGTATACGTCAATACTGAAAAAGGTAATTATCCAAGCGAAAAGAATGGAAAGTGAAGCGAGAATAAGCGCATCATATAATAAAATAAAGAGCACATGGGAGATAATAAGCGAAAACTCTAACAAGCTGCCTCGAAACAAACTTACATTCTTAAAGGATACTCAAGATCCAGAGCTTATTAAAGAGGCTTTAAATGAGGCAAATAAGGTATTTTTATGTATGTGTCCAAATTTAACTGGAGCAGTAGGAGACACGAGCAAAATCATGTTTCACAACAGTTGTTTTTTCATGCATCCAACGAGTGAGGAGGAAGTGATCAATATAATAAGGGCATTAAAAAGCACCAGAGCAGTAGGCCACGACGAGATTCCAATGATTATTATCAAAAATACTGCAGATTTGCTGGCGGCACCTTTAACTTATCTGATAAACTTAATGATTGAAGGTGGCGTGTTCCCAGATGACCTCAAAAAGGCTAAAACACTAACTATATATAAAAAAGGAGATAGTGATGATTTAAATAACTACAGACAGATCTCACTGCTTCCTAACTTCTCCAAGATATATGAAAGAGTTATAAATAGTAGACTACTAAATTTCTTTGAAAGTAATAATCTATTAACCGAGTCTCAAGGTGGCTTCAGAAATAAAAAAAGTACAGTACATACCATTTACAAGGCACTCTGGGAAGTAGATGAAGCTCTCAACAAAAATGAATCATCAGTTGGTGTCTTTTTAGACCTAAGGAAGGCCTTTGACTCTATTAAACATGACATCTTATTTGCCAAGTTGGAGAGGTATGGCGTGAGGGGACAACCACTGTCATTGATAAGGTCCTATCTTTCCAACCGTATGCAGTGTTTGGTATATAGGTGTCCAGAAACAAAAATTGAAATAAAGTCTGATTACCAAGCAGTCTCAAGGGGTGTGCCACAGGGATCGATAATCGGACCTCTGCTATATATAATATATACCAATGACTTACCCAATGCTATAAGAGAAAAATTGTTCATGTATGCTGATGACACCACCGTAATTTTACATCATTATAATAAAAATCAATTAGAGCAAAATATCAAAATGGTCATACCTGAGCTCAGAGAATGGTTCCAAGAAAACAACCTGAATATAAATATGAATAAAACTGTAGTGGTGGAATTCAATAAAAGGGCCAAAGAAACAAGTGATAGTGTCATTGCTCTAGATAACACCACGAATATAAAACCATCATATGCAGTTAATTTCTTGGGGGTTGAGGTTGACTCCAGGCTGGACTGGAAAAAACATATCGACAAGGTGGTTGCAAGAGTTGCCAGGTATACTTACATGATAGGTACCTTGGCATTTCTAGTATCGAGACAGGCGGCGCTGGCTGCATACCACGCTTATGTTGAGGCCTCAATACGGTATGGCATAATACTGTGGGGAAACTCTGTGGATATGCAGAGGGTGCTGCTAGTTCAAAAACGATGCCTAAGAGCGCTTTTTAATTTGCGGGTGGTGGATAGCTGCAGAAGATTTTTTAGCGAACACTGTATACTTACCTGCCACTCGATCTATATATTGGAAGCAGTGCTGTTCGTCATAGACAACCCTGGGTTATTCAAGGCGCACCTACAGGAGCATGAACACCAAACAAGATCAAAAAATAATTACGCTATCCCAGCCTCAAGATACACAAGACTACAAAGGAATGCCACACATAGTGTCATCAAGATCTACAACAAGGTACCGGTAGAAATTCGTGAACTCCCTAGGCAACAAGTAAAGCATAGACTGAAAAGATACCTAGAATTGTCCGCATTTTATGAGTTAAAGGAATATCTGATGGACGATATTGCGGAAAAAATTTAGTCGGTGTTGACTTGCAGTCAGTGCCCATGACGCCACTATTGGAATTTTTGTATTGTTTATACAGTTTTTTGATATATTTTTTGTTTATCTCTCTACGTATTATTTTATTTATGCAAACTTACTCTGATTGGCTCTACGCCCTAAAGGGCATTGTATTAATGAGCTAGTAAAGATTATTATTATTATTATTATTATTATTATTATTATTATTATTATTATTATTATTATTATTATTATTATTATTATTATTATTATTATTATTATTATTATTATTATTATTATTATTATTATTATTATTATTATTATTATTATTATTATTATTATTATTATTATTATTATTATTACGCCGACTAATCGGTACTTCGCCCCTTTTTATAAAATTAATCATATCTCCTAAGGGATACCCTGAACGAAAAAATACCAAGAGGTAGCTTTTGTGGCTTATGTAATAAGCTTCATAACTGATGTATCAAAATTGGAAAAAGACAGTGGCGCACATATTTTTCCCCAAATGAATTTTTACAGTTGCCCCGTATGCACGCCACTGACGCAGTTGTAAGCAGATTGTCACTTGAAAATATGCACTTTCATAATACACTTTCAAGTTTCATTAAAATCAATCCAGTGGTTTTGAAATTGTTTATAAAAAATTTTAAAAAAAATTAAAATTCAACTCCCTGTATATTGGAAACTATGCGTTTCCGGGCCCATGTGCACAGGAACTTTTTTTCTTATTTTTTAGTAAGGAATTGCCCCATGAGCGATGGTGCATGTTTTTTTAAACAGCCTGTATATATATTAGAAAGTATTATTGAAATTCAGATTCATAAATTGTGTGGAAAACTTGATGTCACTTCTTTGACGATTCTATAATAATAACACCATAGTAGACAAACTCTGCACTCAGAACATTTTTGTGTGTGGGGGGCTTACACACATATGCTTACTTACCCTCCTATTATGGGTGATACTTTTAATATAAATTTTACGGGAAAAAGTTAAGATACATCTTTTGTTCAGGTGTTTCTCGTTTTTAACCTAAAAATATTTTCAGCCTCGCGAGGCTCATTTTCATTTGTGCAAGACCATTTTTTTTTCCCTTTGGGCTCGTCCGCGGCCTTGCCGCCCCGATAGCACTGCAACCTTTGGTTGATTGTGCATAGTCTTAGTCTTACTCCACCCATTCCAAAATCACTGTGCCTTGAACTAGTCTGCACAGCGATTGGTAGGGTGAAGTTTTATATTGCTCTGTCTCCGGTCTAGACTGACCGTAGATCAGTTGTCTTTTGCGGTCCACAGCTTTACACTCGCACAAGATGTGCTGGGCAGATTCCTCCCCCTCGCCGCAGAGTCTGCATGCGAGGTCCCCTTCGAACCGCCCCATTTTATGCAGGTGTTTCTTGACGGCCATGTGTCCCGTCAAGAGACCTGTTGTGTTTCTGTGCTGTCCTCTGCTAAGATTTAGCAGCTCCACGGCTCTCTTTGAACTGGGTCCGTCAATTATTGACTTCCCATGTCTGAGCCCTGGACAGTCCGCCCAGTACACCTTGTGTTGGTTTCTGACCCAGGACTTAATGGCTCCCCTGGCAGTGCTCTTTGACATGCCCAGAGCCGGTTCTGGTCCCATAAATGGTTCTGCTGACCCTCTCTTCGCGAGACTGTCAGCTTCTTCATTGCCTTTGACCCCCGAGTGACCCGGCACCCAGATGAGGGTCACCTAATTCTGCCCAGCCAGGTCGCTCGTCTCGTCTCGGCACTCACTCACCAGCCAGGAATTTACCCGTGGGCTACTTAGTGCCTTAAGGGCTGCCTGGCTGTCTGTGGCTATGAGGATCCGCTTGTTGGTGTAACCCCTCCTCTTGTTCTCCCGCACACAGTGCAGGATGGCGTACATCTCGGCCTAAAACACCGTTGCATGGACTCCGAGGGAAATACTATAACTTACCCTCGGTCCTTCCGAGTAAACACCTGCCCCCGTCCCACGCTCCCCGCCGGATCCGTCCGTGAACCAGACGAGCGCGTCCCGTGGTATGCCCGGCGTCTCCTCCCGCCATGCCTCGCAGTCGGGGATTTCCACTGTAAAGTTGTTTTCCCTGCACATTCGCGGGCTTGCGAAGTCTGACCTCATTTCAAGCATGGGCTCCTTCACGATGCATGACTGCCTTACACAGTATTTTTCCAATGTGACCATTCCAGGTTAGCTTAGAGTCCAATACGACCCCAAGATATTTAACCTCCCCGGCCAATGGAATGCTCCTACCGTATAGAGTGAGAGTTCTGTGGCTGTCGCATTTCCTCCTCGTAAACGGCACGACGGTTGCTTTCTCGAGGCTTACCCCGAGCCCTTGATCAACCGTCCACCCTTCCACCACTTTCAGTGCAGTCTGCATGCGCTCCCACACTGCCTGTGTGACCTTTCCTCGGACTATGATGACAATGTCGTCCGCATAGCCCTGTACCTCATACCCCCCTCCCGAGAGCCTTCCCAGCAGGCCGTCCACGACTAGGCACCAGAGCAAGGGAGACAGAACGCTCCCCTGCAGATACCCCGTCAGCAGAGTCCCTCCCGCGAGTGAGGTGAACACCGCCCTGTCCCTGAGCATGGAACCGATCCACCTGCAGCAGGTCTCCTCTATTCCACGCTCCCGGACAGCTGCCAGAACCGATCCGAACGAGGTGTTGCTAAAGGCCCCCTCTATGTCTAGGAAGGCCCCCAGCGCCACCTCCCTGTTCTCCAGCGTATTCTCCAGTTTCAGCACCAGTTGGTGCAGTGCTGTTTCTGTTGAGAATCCTGCTCTGTATGCATATTGTCCGCAGTGTAAGGGATATGCCTCCAGGACACCGCCCCTAATGTGCCGGTCGAGCAGTTTTTCCACTGTTTTTAGCAAGAAGGACATGAGACTTATTGGCCTCAGGGACTTTGCCTGGTTTGTTGGACGCCCAGGAATAATGCCCATCATGCTCCAACAGGGGGTTGGAGCATGATGGGCATTATTCCATCAAATCCCGGCGATTTGTATGGCTTAAAGCTGTTAATGGCCCATCTGATTTTGCTCCAGGTAACCACCTCTTTAGCGTCTGTCCAGTCTACTCTAGATGCCCGTCTATAAGGCGCCTCTATTTCTGAGTGTTCCCAGTCCAGAGGTGATTGGTTTATTATGTTACAGCCGGGGAAGTGCGTCTGGAGTAAAATTTCCATAGTTTCTTCCCCCGAGTTTGTAAAGCCTCCCGTGGATGTTCTAAGGGAGCCTATGTTAGTCTGAGGGCCCTTGGACTGGATCTTGTGTAGTCGAGCACTCTCGGACGTGTTTTCCACTTCCTCGCAGTGCCTCCTCCATGACTCCTTCTTGGCGTCCCTCAATCTTTTGTTATAGGTCGTTAGTTCTATATTCATCCCATGCTCCCGACCTTTTGGCAGCGTTAAACAGCTTACGAACCTGCGTCCTCCTTTGCCTGAGGTCCTCATTCCACCACGGGACTTTCCTGGTGGACACCCTCCATTTCAGGGGGCAGTTGGCGTTATAGGCCGAGGTGGTTGTGCCTCGCAATTGGACTGCTGCAATCTCGAGGTCTATTGAATTGTCTATGGTACCCTTAACCCCCCGCAGTTCCACAGCTAGGTCTGACCTGTAGGCTTCCCAGTCCGCTTTGCGGGGGTCCCGGTACCATGCCGTTTGTCTTTCGACTTTCGCGATTTCAAACCGGATGTATCTGTGGTCTGAGCTACTCACTTCCCCAGACACAGCCCAGCTCTTAACAAAATCACCCAGAAACTGGGTGGAAACTGTTAGATCTAAAACTTCCTCACGCCGTGTTGTGACGAAGGTTGGTTTATTACCTCTATTCAATATGTCTAAATTAAATTTCATAAAGAATTGTAAAAGTGCCTCACCCCTAGAGTTTGTGTCCGAGCTACCCCACAACTCATGGTGCGCATTCGCATCCATGCCGATGATGGTCTGCCATCCACTTGCTCTGCTACCCACCATCAGCTGCTCCAATTTGTTGGGTGGAGGAGGGTCAGTGCTGTCCCCTTGTAGATAGGCTGACGTGACAGTAATGTCCCTCAGCCCATCCGCTCCTCCACATCGGATTTTGATTGTTGCCAGGTCCCTGGAACAGAAATTCATTAGAGGCAGCAACTCTATCCTTTCCCTGACAAAAATGCAGGCCCTCGGGTTCTCGCTGGATCTGCTGTAGATGAGCTTTCCAGCAGCTCCGCCGAGTCCCTTGATCTCTCCTTTATAGGAGTACGGCTCCTGGATAAGTGCCACATCTGTGTTCCTCAGAGCCATCAGTAGTCCGGCCGTGGCTGCCCTACTGTGTTGGAGGTTGACGTGAAGGAACCTAAGTCCCATTAACCCTTAGTTGCTTCCCCAGTGGGCGGAAGCTAACCCTTTCCAGGCCCCAGAATGCCTTGAAGGAGGTTCCTTCAATGTTCCGGTCTGAGTTGTAATGGCACCTCGTTAAGGGAACCCGGAAGAGTCTTTTCGAGACGTTCCTAATAACTTTCGCCATTTATTCGATTCGGTAAAATAACTGGACCAATTAGACACTGATTCAAATTTCTATTTTAAATTCACTTCAGAAATGTCGAGGAATTACTGAATAAGGTTTCACATCAGAATACTTATGATAGTTATGTAAATTTGTAATACTTCTGTGAGTGGAACAAGCCCCATCAGTAAAGAAATTTTTCTTCTAAAAATAAATGTCTTGATGTAAAATAAAGTGACACAAAGTCACCTTAACTGGCAACAATTCTTACATTTTTTTGGGCATGATACGGGTGTAGTAGATTACGTCTGATAACTCGGTGCAAGTTTGTGATATACCAGTCCAGCTAAACTTCTAATACTGGTATGTCGTTTATCATCAATTGTGTTCAAAATAAGTTGTTTGTCTTGTGCCATGATTGCAATAGCACGTTCTCGAGTGTTACTGAAAAACTTGCCTGTTTCTCGAGCTCGTCTTTTAACATTGGAAAATGTTTCTCTATGGAAGACCACTATTAGTAACTCTTCTCCAGTAAATAAAAACTTTCCGACCATTTTTAAAACAATCAGCAAACAATTATAACAAAAATTAAAGAAAGATCTACAACAACCAACCTTCTTTACCAGAAGAGCTCCAGTCTCAGCTTTGGAGGATAGGTTACAGGTTGATTCGGTGTATACAGATTTCTCCAAAGCGTTTGATAAAGTGAATCACGTCTTATTATTGTCAAAACTTGCATTGTTGGATTTTAATGCCAATTTGTTGTCTTGGGTACGCAGCTTCCTTACGGGTAGGTCCCAGAGGGTAAAGATCAGAAACTTCATTTCTGATAGTATTACTGTTTCTTCAGGAGTTCCTCAGGGTTCACATTGTGGGCCAGTCATCTTTAATCTTTTTATCAATGATGTCATACATTCACTTAAGCATAGTCAGATTTTGATGTTTGCTGATGATATCAAAATTTTCTAGATTGTTCGTTCCAGACAGGATGCTTTACTTTTACAGGAAGACCTCAATCGTTTTGCTCGGTGGTGTGGTGACAATCTTCTGACTCTGAATGTTGATAAGTGTTTCTGCACTACATTCACTAGAGCTCAGTTTCCCATTGACTTTTGTGTACTTCATGGGCTCTAATGCTTTAGAGAGGAAGGAAATGATTAAAGACTTGGGCATTGTATTGGATAGGGAATTATCTTTTAAGGATCACATAGAATACATAGTATCTAAAGCATATAAAATGTTAGGATTTATTCATAGATCAACTCTGGATTTTTCATGCAATAGCTTGAGAAGGCTGTATTGTGGTCTGGTTCACTCTTTGCTGGAATGCTCTTCTGTAGTCTGGAGTCCGAATTACAATATTTATATCAATCAGATTGAGGCCATACAAAATAGATTCTTAAGAATTTGTGCTTACAGAATGGGCTTGCAGAGAAATGATCTTAACTTCTCTTATTTGGGGAATCAGCTGCACTTGCAGTCACTCAGTGGTAGAAGGATTGTCAGTGATGTTTATTTTTTGCATAAATTATTAGTGAATAAAATTGATAGTCCTTCTTTGCTTGAGTTAGTCTCTCTAAGGATTCCGGACCGCACGAGAGCAAGGGAGGTTTTTCTGGTTCCCTTCCATCGACCCAATTATGGCTTTTTCAGTCCAATGTCGAGATTGGCGAGAACTGCAAATGAGTATTCGGAGCTCTTGGATATGTTTGATGATTCTGGCCGTTCAATTAGAAGCATTTTGAGAGGTGTTATTGATTGAATTGTCATACATACGGTGTACAGGTTATGTTTTGCTTTTTTGTTATGTTCTCATATTGAGATAGGTTATTTAAGACTAATGTAGTTTTAGATGTTCTTATTATTATTGTAAATGATCCGTTGAATAAATAAATAAATACTAGAATTAAAAAACCTTATTTCCTGATTGTCAAGTTTAAAGTATAAATTCAAAGACAACTATTGAATGTTCGATGATTTTAAGTAATATTAATAAAATAGGCTTCTTTAGTTATTCGGGTTTTTCTTGAAAACGACAAAGTTTTTTGAACGATAACATGAGCAAAAAAGTTTTAGAATTAAATTCCCCATAAAATAAACATACATTTTTTTAATCCTCCAACAGGTTGCAAAATTCTGTCACATTTTAAGGGTTCATCACCCCTATTCAACGCTTTGAAATGCTTTAATTAAACTCTACTCACCATCGATTAATGCACTTGGTACACTCAGATCGTGTACCAAATTTAGTTTTTCTAGGTTGAAGTATTACGGAGAATTTGAAACCCCACTTTGAAGGCCTATAAATTTTAAGGGGTGCAACTGAGTATATACATAATTTGGGTTTCCGTACATGCCCCTGCTCTGTGTCAGTTCTTATGGGAAACACCACGTGTATATATCATTTATCCCAGATATGGGTTCTAGGGACTCTAATTTGCACTCATTTTTAGAAATGTTTAGAAAATTTGAAAGTCGTTACATCTCTCTAAGCGAAATTTTCTTTATGAAAATTCGCAAAACGCACTTTCTCAACCTTGTATGAAGAAATTCAATACATTTTCTGCTTCTCTAATTATTTAACTTTATACTATTACAGGTCGGTATTCAAGGAATTAATGCTCTAGCAACAGGAGCAAGTGCAGGAAAATTAAAAGAACTGACAATTATTGACTGCAAAAATGTTCAAGATGACGCTCTGTTAATTGTGTCTAAAAATTGTTCTGCTCTTGAAGTTTTGGTATTTTATAAGTGTGGGACAACTAGAGGTATGTATAGTGCTTGTAAATTAACAGCCTAATAAGATTTCATGTACTAGATTAAATTCTTTTAGAAAATGTAATTCACTTCAACACTTTATATCCAATTAAACGGCTTCGCGAATCCTGCCAACATCAATGAACTGAAATTAAAAAACATTACACTGACCAGTATTTGCATGAGTAATCACTTGGGCTTCCATTCGGGTCTGGTGAAATCATCATCATGAACATCATCACAGTCTAAAGGTGCAGCAGTACTTTTTATTTCATTGTAGCTTCCATACTCCATCAATTGGGCAGGTTTTTCCAGAATTTTCTCTTGGTCTACCTCTTCCTATTTTTCTAAGTACGAGTTGTGGCTATAAAATAAAGAGTATTGCTGTAAAATATTTTATTTTCAATTTATACATATTTAGTTATTATCACCTTCAATATACACCCCTCCTGTATCCCTACAATGCTCCATGCTAATTTTCCATTGTTCGAAACAGTGCTGGAAGCTTCCATCTGTGAGCTCCTTCATGACGTGTGCCGATTTTTCTTTCACAGCTTTGAGGGACTGAAATCTTGTTCCTTTTAATGAAGATGTGACCATGGGAAACAGAAAGTCACATAGTGAAAGATCAGGTGAATAAACTGGATGGTCTAACACTGAGATGTTGTACTTGGCTAGAAACGTCTTGACAGACAATGGAGAATGAGCCGGGGCATTGGCTTGATGCAGAACTCATGACTTGTTCTTCCACAATTCGGGTCGTTTATGTCTTATTCATTCACGGAGTTGAGGAAGAACCTCAAGGTAGTAATGTCGATTAATAGTTTGACCTTCAGGAACCCGGTGAAGGTAGACAATCCCATGAATATGGTGGGAGGAATGTAGGAATCTTCATGATACCTGTTTTATTGCTTATACTGGGAATAATTTTGAAAACAATCCGGGTTCTTTTTGGTCTTATATTAACAAGTTGAGGATGGTTCATGATCTTCCTGAGGCTATGTATTATGATGATGTTAGGAGTGATTCTTTTCATGATTCGGTGGGTCTTTTTGCTAGTTTTTTCTCATCTGTGTATGAGGGTCAAGCTGGGAGTATCCGTCCCGATCCTCTTATGCGTGAGTCGGTAAATATTACTATGCCTAGTGTTATTTCTGCTGATATCATTGACCGTATCTGTGGTTTGAAAGATAAATTTACTTATGGTCCAGATGGAATCCCCTCCCATCTGTTAAAATCTTGTGCCTTCACCTTGGCAATTCCACTGAGGATTATCTTTAACAGGTCTTTGTTGTCTGGCGAGTTTCCACATGTTTGGAAACATTCTTATTTGATGCCCGTTCATAAGCAGGGGCCAAAGCATTTGGTTACTAATTATAGAGCTGTTTGTATTCAGTCAGAGATACCTAAACTACTTGACTTTTTTGTCTCTAGACATATAACTTGGAAATGCAGACATGTTTTCGTCGAACAGCAGCATGGTTTTCTTAAACAACAACCAACCTTCTTCTTTACCAGAATGTATTGGTCTCAGCTTTGGAGGATAGGTTACAGGTTGATTCGGTGTATACAGATTTCTCCAAAGCGTTTGATAAGGTTAATCACGCCTTATTATTGTCAAAACTTGCATTGTTGGGTTTTAATGTCAATTTGTTGTCTTGGGTGCGCAGCTTCCTTACGGGTAGGTCCCAGAGTGTAAAGATCATAAACTTTATTTCTGATAGTATTACTGTTCCTTCAGGAGTTCCTCAGGGTTCACATTGTGGACCAGTCCTCTTTAATCTTTTTATCAATGATGTCATACATTCACTTAAGCATAGTCAGATTTTGATGTTTGCTGAGGATATCAAGATTTTTAAGATTGTTCGTTCCAGACAGGTCTGCTTTACTTTTACAGGAAGACTTAAATCGTTTTGCTCGGTGGTGTAGTGACAATCTTCTGACTCTGAATGTTGATAAGTGTTTCTGCATTACATTCACTAGAACTCAGTTTCCCATTGACTTTGTGTCCTTCATAGGCTCTAACGCTTTACAGAGGAAGGAAATGATTAAAGACTTGGGCATTGTATTGGATAGGGAATTATCTTTTAAGGATCACATAGGATAATTTAGTATCTAAAGCATATAAAATGTTAGGATTTATTCATAGATCAACTCTGGATTTTTCATGCAATAGCTTGAGAAGACTGTATTGTGGTCTGGTTCGCTCTTTGTTGGAATGCTCTTCTGTAGTCTGGAATCTGAATTACAATATTTATATCAATCAGATTGAGGCCATACAAAATAGATTCTTGAGAATTGGTGCTTACAGAATGGGCTTGCAGAGAAATGATCTTAACTTTTCTTATTTGCGGAATCGGCTGCACTTGCAGTCACTTAGTGGTAGAAGGATTGTCAGTGATGTTTGTTTTCTGCATAAATTATTAGTGAATAAAATTTATAGTCCTTCTTTGCTTGAGTTAGTCTCTCTAAGGATTCCGGACTGCACGAGAGCAAGGGAGGTTTTCATGGTTCCCTTCCATCGAACCATTTATGGCTTTTTCAGTCCAATGTCGAGAGTAGCGAGAGCTGCAAATGAGTATTCGGAGCTCTTGGATATGTTCAACGATTCTGACCATTCAATTAGAGGCATTTTTAGAGGTGTTATTGATTGAATTGTCATACTGGTTATGTTTTACTTTTTTTTTATGTTCTCCTATTGATATAGGTTATTTAAGACTAATGTAGTTTTAGATGTTCTTATTATTATTGTAAATGGTTGATCCGTTGAATAAATAAATAAAAAATAAATAAAAAATATCGAAAAAAAAAGAAACAATCATCGTCGCTTTGAATCTTGATTTGCTTTTTAAAGCTTTTTTTAACTCTCGGTGAAGCTGGGCCCTTCCAGTACATGATCAGGCGTTTAGTTTCAGGATCGTAAGTAAAAAACAAGATTCATCACAGGTTATCATTCTCAGTGGCGTTCACAGCGTTAGTACAAATATTTTCGCGAGCTTCTTCTTGTTTAATTGTGAGAATTTCAGGCACCATTTCAGCACACACCTTTTGTCTATTAAAACTGTTGTGTAAAATTTGCATTACACATTCTTTGTCCATTCCGACAGTTTCAGAAATCGCACAAATAGTTAGCCGACTTTTTAAATATTTTAATTCGTTTTTGACGCGGAAGGAAGACCCAGGCGTGAATCATTTTCAACGTTTTCTCGGCCATCTTGGCAACATTTAAACCACTCAAAAACTCGCACACATGATAAAAATCCATTGCTCTACACTTCTTTTAAGGAAATATAAGTTTCGGTAGCGATTTTTTGAAGTTTTATGTGAAATTTTACGACAATTCGTTGCTTTATTGTTAGACATTATTTTGCCAGCAAAACAAAACTACAGCTCTTATACAAATGAAGCCCATGGCCCGGCTGATTTGTTTACAGACATGGGAGCCGCTGCATAAAAAATAAATTGAAGGCTTCACGCTACACAGCTGTTGGTCGTTTGCCTTTGATGCATGTGTACTTCTTCTGTAGAAGCAGCAGTCTCGTTATTTCATAGCCACACCTCGTATGTGTACTTCAAATAATGTTGTCAGAAAGTTATTATGTCTCAAGAATATATCCCATAAATCTGGCTTTCCTCCTCTCAATTTATTTCATCAAGCATTTTTCTTCTCTTCTTGTAGTACAGTTTTATTCACCATTCTATCAGTGTACTTTATTTTGGTCATTTTTCTCCATGTCCCCTTTGCAAAAGCTTTATCCTCTTCATGTCTTGCTTATTCGAAGTGCAGCTTCCGCCCAATAAGTTATGACACTATAAGTATGACTTAATGAACCTCTTCTTTAGGTTTACAAACAAAATAATTTTCCAAATTTGTCCTACTATCCGATCAAGCTAACTGAAACAGGGTTTTCTCAGCAGATGACCCATTACAACATTTTCAGTGTATTCAGGCGGGTATTTTTAACAAACCATTTTCCCTTGTCACTATGAAGAGAAAAGACAGAAAACCTTGGTATACAAATGGTTTAAGGGTAATATAAGGGGCATGCACTCTCTTATATTCAAAACTTTGCAAGAAATAACGAAATATTTTTGAATTACTTTGTCACGGTCTACTTCCAAAGGGTGGAGTGGTTCAGTCAGAAAAGATTGCTAACGTGCACACCATTAATTTACTGAGAATTAAAATTGGGGGAAAGTGGAAGCTCCAAGCAACAACAACAGTAATACATCACGTTCAGGCCACCTATAAAAGCAGCAAGCACAAGAAAAACTACTGGAGATAATTAATTTCCAGGCGTTAGATCCTCACAGGTTTATTGCAGTTAGGAGATGTAAATGACAAGATATATTAAGCTAAAATAAACAATTATTTATTTTGCGTTCAACATGTCTGTGTACAAAAAAAAAGAGAAAAAAAGAAAGAAATATAAATATACAAGGGAAAAAACGACATACAGAAGAATTTGGAGATGGCTTTGCCAGGGCAGACGGGTTCGGAGTTTTAGCAGTTATGTAATCAGAAGAAAATAATGCCACAGATGCTTGTGAAATATATATTCTATGTGCAATTGTTGTCCCCTCTGGGTCCGGAGACTAACTAAAAGAATAGGTTCGAGGTAACTCCTGCCTGTCGTAAGAAGCGACTAATCGGAGTCAAACTGACCTGGTCCAGGTAGGTTTGGTTAGGTTTGAATGTGAGTGGGCCATACCGGTCCCTCCACCGCGACCATAAGGTCTATTGTGGCTCACGCCTAATGGTCTATATTTCACCCAACAAAGCCAGCCTCCTGCAGAGGTCGATAATCTTTGTGGGCGAAAGTTGATCCAGATCTTCCGGAGCAAGCTTTATCTTGCAAAAGGGCAGGTATCTAGTGCTATCCGCCGCCGGACAGGAACACAGTACATGCTCTGCTGTCTCGTCACTGTCCATACACAGCCGGCACTCAGTTTCCTGACCAACCCCAATTCGGTGCATGTGGTGACGCAAGCGGCAGTGTCCTGTATACAGGCCGACTAGAGTACTCAGTTGTTGTCTGTTTAGCTCTAGAAGTTTTTTAGCCCTTGACTCTGACAGGCCATTTATGAAGGCCTTAGAGTGAGCTAATCCTGGCAGCTTTTGCCATTGCTGGATTGTCATTCTTTCTGTCCAGGTCTTTAAGGTGTGTTTTGCTGTGCATGCTGTTATCCCCAGCACCAGTTCTGGTCCGATAAAATCCCTCTGGGCACCTCTTCTGGCAAGCGTGGCGGCCGCAACATTGCCATCATGATCCGAGTGACCCGGTATCCAGACCAGCGACACCTCATTACAGCTGCCCAGTTCGTTGAGGGCAGATTTACAATTCCATACCATTTTTGAATTCCAACGGTAGGAACCAAGGGCCTTTATTGCAGCTTGGCTATCTGTATATATCTTTATCGATTTGTGTGTGCACTGGTTTTCTATACTTTCCCTTGCACACATCTCGATGGCATACACTTCTTCCTGGTGTATGGTTGCGTACTTGCCAAGGCTAGTTGATAGTCTAGCATCGGTTTTGGAGCCGTCAGCATACCAGCAGAGATACGCTCTCAATAGGGTCGTTTGATTTCGTTCCCAGTCCTCCCTTTCCGGGAGGACGGTCTTGAAAGACAGATCCCTACTAATCTTTGTAGGCATCAAGTCTGAGACCATTCCCAGAATCCCATGACCCTCAATGTCATCGAGGAGTCCGGACCCTCCCAGACTGATTTCCTTCGGCATGCTGTCGGCCGTTTGTTTTAATCTGTACGTTGTCCACCTCACTACCCTCTCCTGGTCCAGGTAAGTCTGGAGGAAGGCGGATAACTCTGGGGAGTGATGTGCACCCGGATTTTGAGGCGTCCACTGTGGGCTTAGAAATGGACAATTGGCCTTGCTTGGTTGAGATCTCTGATGAGTGGTATGTACCCGGAGTTTGAGGCCCACACCGTGCGTTTCGAAATGGACAGACGGCTTCGCTTGGGTGATGCTCGGGAGCGGGACTCGATGGATGTCGCCTTGACTCTAGCACTGGTAGGTGTTGGGTTTACGAGTTTAGACGACCTCAGGGGACAGCTGAGATCTCTGGGGGTGGATTACAACTGGAGATTGGATGCTGCTCAAGAGGGGGACTTCATGATACCCCCTCGAGTCAAACACTGAGAGACGTCGGGTCCAGACGAACTTGGAGAGAGGTTGTCTCTCTTTGAGCTTCGAAACAGGCAAGCATCATTCAGATAACAGTACACCTGCCAAACAAACTTTCACCCTCAAGAAAAGATGGACTCCCGCAGGGAGCTGGAATTGATGGATGAAATTTAAGTAATTAGACGTGAGCCAGAATAGACCTAAGGTCGCGGTGGAGGGACTGGAATAGTCCACTCACAATGAATTTAATGTAATCTAATGTGTAATTGTTGCTCGGCTGTAACGTTTTTATTGCAGAAGAATTTTGATCTGAGCTACACTTTTCTAGGAGAAAGCTCACTGTCTTGCTCAATGTCAAAAAACTGATCAGCAGCACACTAATTAATCAATAATTCAACTAACAAATTCTCCAAAACGGTCCATTAATCCTTTAAATTACAAAAACAGCCTTCAGGTACACTTATTGCAACATCCATCAACAGTGTGATTGTTGTGGCCTATAGATCTCCTCTTGGAAGCATGGAGATCTTTAAATCTGTATTTGAAGATACTCTGGATTCCTTGATGACCATTTATTCTGTTGCGAATTTTATAATAGCAGGTGATTATAATTTGGACTTCTTCAGTGTTCAAAAGAGCATAACAAACTACAAAAACGTCAACATGCTAATTAACCTGGTAGCTATATATGGTCTCTATGCTACAATGAATGAACCAACTAGAGTCCAAGGTAGCACTGTCACTTGTGTTGACAATGTGATCACAAATGTTCCCAGATGTCACTATAGAACAGAGACTCTAAACATGCATATGTCCAATCAGTACAGCCAGAGATTCTCTTTCAGCATTCCTCTGATTCGCTCTGTGAGGGGCGTAGAAATTGGTGTGTATGAGGCTAGATTAATAAATGAACTAAATATATATGAGTTCGAAATGAGGATGGGTATTATGAGGTGGGATGAGAGTCTACACTGTCGGACCGCTGGAGAATCCTTCAACTGTTTTTATGTGGAATTCTTATCTTCATTCAACACAACCTGCCCTGTTGTTCAGAGAAAAATCATCAAACCATCAAAAGACTTGGATTACTGATGAATTAATAAGAATGAAGAATATATTGGATGCATTATTCACTGTTTCTAAAGTACTTAAAAGTGAGACTGCAGTCAAAGCATACAACACCTACAGAGAGGATTATACGAGAGCTGTGTTAGAGACAAAGAGGAAGTTCAATATCAACTTTATCCAACAAGCTGAAAATAAACAAAATGCTGCTTGGAAAGTAATTAAAAATGAAAGAAGTAACAGCCGGCATCACGATGTGAGTAAATTATGCCACATAACTGCCACAGAACTAAACAAACATTTTGTTAACGTAGGCAAACAAACGACTCAATCAAAGACCATCAAAGAACCTCAGAAATCACTGAAAGTGTCATATTCATTTTATTTAGAGGAAACAACAGTAGAGGAAGTCCTAAACATTACATACAATCTGAAAACGAAGACTAGTAGGGATTGTAATGGAATGAGTGTCATGTTTTTAAAGAAGATAATACATTGTATTGTTGAGCCCTTAGTTGTAGTCATAAACAGATGTTTTGCATCGGGAGTTTTCCCTGATGCTCTGAAGTTGGCTATTGTGATAAGTTTATTTAAAGAAGGTGATAAACATACATTGGACAACTACAGACCTATATCCATTTTACCTGTTCTTTCCAAGATAATAGAAACACTGATCAGTACTTTGAGAGAAACAAACTCTTTCTAGATTGTCAGCATGGATTTAGGAAGGATCGAAATACACAGTCAGCAATAATAGAACTCCTAGACAGCATCACACAAGCTTTAGATGACCAAAAGGTTGCTCAGGTGTGTTTCTGTGACCTCTCGAAGGCTTTTGATAGCGTTTCCCATAAGATATTGTTGTAAAAGCTTTACAATTATGGTGTAAGAGGAAGTCCCCACCAGTTGATAACTTCATACCTATCAAAAAGGAAACAGAGGGTGAAATGGAACAGAGAGGAATCAGACTGGCAAGAAACAACATGTGGTGTGCCACAGGGGTCACTTCTCGGACCACTCCTTTTTCTTGTGTATATTAACGATTTGCCACTCAATGTTGCGTGCACACAGGTATACTTGTTTGCGGATTATACGGCTCTCTTAAATATACATGAGTGACCATATGTGAATGCTGCAACAAGCTGTTCAATAAAAGAAGCGGAAGTGTGGTTTGACTACAATCAACTGCAGCTAAATGTTACAAAGACAAACGTACTTACCTTTTCTGCTAGACCTGATACTCCTTGTAAGTGTGTGAAATTTCTGGGAGTCACTTACCAAGAAAATCTTTGCTGTAGCCAACACATCAACCAGTTATCAACAAAACTGTCACGGACCATATATCTGCTCAGGCGATTGATGATAGAAACAGACCGTGTAACAGCAACAACTGCTTATTTTGGAAATTTTCACTGCATAGCAACATATGGTATCACAGTTTGGGGTTCGTCCCCTGAAATGATTAGAATATTTATCCTCCAGAAGAAAGCTGTCAGGATACTTGCAGGTATAGGGCATCGAGATAGCTGCAGGTCTGCGTTCAAGAGAATGAGTATACTCACCATACCATCCGAATACATAATGAGTTGTGTTACTTACGCACATACAAATAAAGAAAAGTTTCTCACTGGACAAGAAATGCATTCCTACCTCACAAGAAAAAAAGATGATTTAATAGTGCCGTGTCACCGACTTAAAAAGAACGCAAACTGGGACAAACTATCACTGTGTTAAACTGTACAATAAGGTACCTAATCACCTGAAGTCACTGCACAAAAACTGCTTCAAAAAGGGAATTAGAGATCTGCTGCTGGAACACGCATCTTATTTACTGTGTGATTTTGTTTGTATATTTTTGTGTTTTGTGACAAGGTTTATCTACTGAATATATCTATCTATGTATCTATCATATAATTCAAATCACCTTGTCGAAATGACATCATCTCAATTCTAAACTCAACTTTCAATTCCTGTGAAGTGTTGCCAACATGACATATTTATTGAAAAATTATAATTTATGATTCCTAAAAACCTAGAAAATATATTGCATAATACTTTTGATTGATGTATTATAACTTTGACCAGCAAACACGCATTTTTTTAGGAAAGGGAACAATTACAAAAAAAAGAAAAATCACAATTCTAATAATTTTCACACATCGGTACATCTAAATCAAGATAGACAAATTGGTAGTAATAGTGCTGAATTTAAATCTGAAACTTGCAACATTTAGATTAGAAATATTCTTTGGTTAGGTGTTTTCTTGGATGTGATTTTTATAATAAATTGCTGGATGGTTAGTTAATCAAGGCTTGAAACGACTAATCACAGCTTCAAAATATTTGGTTGTCATGGCAAAAACCCGATTCATAGTCTGCGATTGGTCGCATGGAGCCTTGATTATCTACCCGGCCGTTAAATATTTAATCGACCTTTATGAAACTGGGCTTTAGAATTTCTGACAAACCAGTCTGGGTCTCCCAAAATTTGTCTATTGTGATAAACAAGCATGCTCTATCTAGCTAAGACATTTTTCGAAATGCGACGTGCCACTTCTACTAGAAAATAGTACTAACTTTGATATTTTAAATGTAACACTTAGTATGTCATTTTTTACCGTTTTTGATATACTGGGTGTTATTTAAGTATGCACACAAACTTTAAAGAATGAAAGTTTACTTGATTTTAAAGCAAAAAGTTTCTATAAGAAGTCTGGACGCAGCAAGTGCGTTATGGAAGTAAATTTTCATAAAAATGTTTCTAATAGCAAATATGTTTTCTCTAATGCAAGCGGGCATCCATCTGTTTACCGGTATAACCTATATAGTAGAAACAATGTACCATATTTTATCAAAATAACTTATTGTTCGAAAATGTACAAAAATTTTCTGAAAGTAAAATTAAAATGTTTCCGAGGAAAATGGATTCCTAGCCAACAAACCTTAGGTTAATAACAAATTGAGTTGTTGAAATTTGAAGCATTTAATGAAAATTCGCTACGAAAACGCACTTACTGCGTCTCGATTTTTTTTTTTTTTTACAAACATGTATCATATTTCGATAAACAAATGCAAAAATGCAATAATATAAGGGTGTTCGAAAAAAAAAGTAGGTATCACCAACGACTTATGGGTCACCTGTGATTATTAATAAGATGCAGGTCAAGACGCCGTATAATTAACGTATACCATTTTTTCTTGTATCTTGTATAATAACAAGTATATTGGTCTTTTCCATAGAAATGCGTCACTCTGTATATACGTAAACAAATGTAAACATAAAAACTGAAACTAAACCCAGATATATGGATTCTTGGGGACGTAGTTTGTGCTTATTTGAAGAAATCTTTCTAAAATTCAAAAGTCGCTGTCTCCTCATTAACGAATTTTTTCTATGAAAATTAGCTAAAATAGACCATTAAACTTAACTAAAACTACCGCCAAAGCATCAGAGAAAGTGTCTATTTGAAATGAATTTTCTGGAAATATTTTGGTAAAATGAAGGACAATGACGGTAGTAGGTAATGCGGCACTTTGAGCAGACAGTGACGTCACAGGAAGTGACGTCACGGCGCCGGCGCCACGCCCTGGCGCCGGCGCCACGCCCTGGCGCCTGCCCTGGCGCCGGCGCCTGCCCTGGCGCCTGCCCCAGCGCCTGCCCCGGCGCCTGCCCTGGCGCCTGCCCCGGCGCCTGCCCCGGGCCCGGCGCCTAGCCACGCCCCGGGCGCCAGCCCCGGCGCCGGCGCCCAGCCACGCCCTGGGCCAGACAGTCACATCCGTGTTATTCCTAAGGTCATTGACCTGTCTTTGGCCAGACAGTGACGTCACATGACTTGTGCCAGACAATCACATCCAGACAGTCACATTTACATTTAGCCGTGTTATTCCTAAGGCCATTGACCTGTCTAGGAAACTGTGACGTCACACGACTTGGGCCAGACAGTCACATGCAAACATTCCAAAGTGTCTAACCTATTACTTCAAATTATTATATTTTGAAAAAAACCATTTGGAGCAGGTGAGTTTCGAACCCGGGGCATTCAGATGGGAGGCAACGATGCTACCCGTTGAGCTAAGCAGACGCTTATTAATTTATTGTTTTAGGTTGGTATATATATATACGACTACAAACAAACAATACATGTAACATAATTAAAGTTTATTATTAGACAAATGGATGATTTACAAAATAATGTTTAATATTAGAGGCTGCTGAACCAAAACGGAGGAACCAAAATGGCGGAAAATGGCGGAATGAAAGATGGAAGCCTGTGATACCTTAAGCTGACATCCCTGACATTATAAAAATGGCGGCTTTCGCTGATAAAGAATGGCGGCTTTCGTTCTTAAAGATGGTGCGCTGATAAAGATGGTTGAAGACTCCATTATTTAAAGATACGTCACCCCAACCTAGCCGACAAATGAGAGTGAGGTTGATAAGCGAGAATAATGGTATTGCCGACAAATGAGAGTGAAGGTTGATAAGCGAGAATAATGGTATTGGTCGAAGACTCGGAAGATCCGTGAGATGTACGATGGAACCAATACATGCACGGTATTAAGGAGGCCAAATCAAATTGGAATATACAATAAAATGGCCACTTCCGGTCTAAACTTTAAATCCTTGTATCTTTTCAACGACAAGTGATAGAAATGAACCGACTTTAAAAATATATCGTTTCATAACAAGGTCTACAAGAAAATGAGATAAAAAACTTTAAACCCTTATCGCGGAAGATCCGTGAGATGTACGCTGGAACCAACACATGCACGGTGTTAAGGAGGCCAAATCAAATTGGAATATACAATAAAATGGCCACTTCCGGTCTAAACTTTAAATCCTTGTATCTTTTCAACGACAAGTGATAGAAATGAACTAACTTCAAAAATGTATGTTTCATAACAAGGTCTACAAGAAAATGAGATAAAAAACTTTAAACCCTTATCGCGGAAGATCCGTGAGATGTACGCTGGAACCAACACATGCACGGTGTTAAGGAGGCCAAATCAAATTGGAATATACAATAAAATGGCCACTTCCGGTCTAAACTTTAAATCCTTGTATCTTTTCAACGACAAGTGATAGAAATGAACTGACTTTAAAAATATATCGTTTCGTAACAAGGTCTACAAGAAAATGAGATAAAAAACTTTAAACCCTTATCGCGGAAGATCCGTGAGATGTACGAGAGAACCAACACATGCACGGTGTTAAGGAGGGGTCTTATAAAACGTATATAAAATTAGTAGATATCATGGGTTATTACAAATGGAAAGTTTATTCTGAATGATCATCAGGTAATAGCTTATATTTGTTAAACGTAAAAATTAAAAACTCTAATATAAAAAACTAAACACAACCTAACCAAACCCAGTTGAAAAGCTTAGATATTAACCTGAGATACCAGTGATATACACTTAACCTGAAGCTAAACAAATACGACATAACATTTAGACAAGTCTGTTAATAATATATATCCGAGTAAAAGAAGGAAAAATATGTCAACATTGCTCAAGCTAAGATAAACGGTTTTAACCCCAAACTGACAACGCTGTCTCGCATAGAACGGATGTCGGATTGATAATCAGAATTTACTGGCCTAGTTCAGGATACAAAGTTAGTTTTACAATTATTCTGGGCGCTGTCAACAAAATTTTAACGGGGTTATTTCAAAGTAGTAAGCAGTTAATTCATAATTTTTCTCCATATTCGTATGTAGACTCCTTTGATAAATTAAATGAGACTAAGCTTCCATCACAGTCTGGATTTTATGATAATCTAAGAGGTGAACACATCATGCAGTCTAATTATGAGCGTGCGTGTAAGGTGTGTGCAAACGTCTGTTTTTTTAGTGCAATACGTCAAGAAAAATGTATAGCTATAAACAAACCAGAGAGGACCGTTTTAAGACAAATCTTAAAATATATCTTGTAGCAAATTTTCTTATACAAACTCCTTAACTAATTTTAAAAATAGACAACAATAACATCTTTAATATTGACAAGACGTTCGACAGTGAGAAAAATCTGTGTAATCCCATAAATATTTATTTAACATTCGGTGTCTATATAACGATTTCAACAATTTATGATATTACACGCTGATATGGACGAATTAAAAAAATTAGCCTTTATGATTGCTGGTTAAATATATATTTATTACAGCTGTGTTACCTAGAATTTTAAATAGCAGTAAGCGTATAGAAACACCAGTATTGGCCTTATTTAAATCGTCTTAGCATCTAGAATTTTTAAAATATTGTGGGGGATGCAGGCGCCCAATAAATTTTTTTTCTTTAATGACTCAATCTCCACGTGATCTTACTTAAAACGTCTTGATGCCTACAATTTAAATATATTGTGAGGCGCATGCTCTTAATCAGTTTTTATTTTTTTTTTTTTTTGTTGGTTAAAGTCCTACATGTTTGGTGTCATATCACTGGTCTAGGTAAGCAGAAACCAAATTTAACAAATGTACATGCGTACAATAAAATATCTATATTCTTAAGTCTTATTGAAATCGGTTTAATTTAAAGAATCTGTTGAAAGTAGAGCTGGCAACAATACCTCTAGTGGTAACAGCGATATCGCTTCCAACTACGGCTATACTTAGCACTTCCCGAAATTAACCTTGTTAGCCAACATATTTTGCTCACAGCTGTTGAAATAACCTTGTGAGTTGGTCTCAATGCTCCGTTAGCGGTTTTATTTTCCGTTGAATGACCTTAAAGTCATACGAAAAAAGATACAAACATCGCAAACAAAGCTTTGATTACACATGCTATATTTTATTTTGTATAAAATGATGTGAAAAATATTTCATAGGAAAAGGGTGATATTAGAAACTTAAGGGTACAATGAAAACATCGTTAATGCCAAAATAATATTTATTAATAGGTTATACTTATTGTGCTCTATATATAATCATAATCTTCAACATCTGATTGTTGATCGTTCTCTGTATAGTTGACAATCTTCTGTAATAGGAGTCTCAGTTGTTCGTACAGACTACGGCTCGGGCATTGGATACCAAATATCGATAAATCCTTTTGGCCTATGCTAACTACCTGATTGGAAAACTCATCAAATTCGTAATATTTATTTTTCCGAAACACATACAATCTACCATTTGTATACCTAAATACTCCATCTATTTTAGCAGGGAATTCGGGAGAAAAGGAGTGTATATAGCCTTCTTCTTGCCTATAAAACAGAGCTCTAGACTCACTAACGATTTCGTACATGTTATCCGAGTGAAATATTATGGTTTTTCCTGTATACGTATTTACGATCGCATTTATCTTGTCAAACTGTAAAGCACCTAAATAGTTGACATTACGGAACTTGGCAATGTGTTTTGTTTGTATGCTGGGAAAATCAACAAGGGCGAAGGTTCCATCGTTGGTAAACATAACCACTTCTCCACTAGGTCGTTGGTAAACATGTCTAATTTCTTTAAAAGAACCCTTCAAATATGGAAACCAATCTGTAAGAAGTTTTGGCTCTGTATAGGGACCTTTCATATTATCTAATGGTACAACCCAGACCCATTTCTTATAAAACAGATACATGTTATGGTTAATAATAACTAAAGGCCTGATCTTGTCTATATAATCGCACAAGTCCATATTTGATTTGGTTATTGTTTTAGGTACTGTTGTGGTCGTCTTTGGTGTCGACCTTGTGGTAGTCTTTGCCACCCTCGTTGTAGACTCTGTTGTCTTCGCTGGTGTGGGCGTCTTTGGTGTCGACCTTGTGGTAGTCTTTGCCACCCTCGTTGTAGTCTCTGTTGTCTTCGCTGTAGTTGTAGTAGAACGTTGTCCATATAATTCTTGAATCCGTTGAATATCGTCATTAGACATGCTGTTTCCATAATAAGCGAACATAAGAGAGTTTGTGTCGTAAGCATGGGTGAGTCCTAAACCGTGTCCTAGTTCATGTAAAAGCACTAAATAGTACGACGTGTCATTGCCTTCCGATGTATATGTTTGATAGTTCCATGATTTATTACTACTTAGATGGATTTCAATTGGAGTGTTGGCAGCGTTCGGAAAATAAGTATGTCCTAAAACGGAATCACCAAATGGATATCCACATGGTTGATCTTTTAACAAGTAACGATGGTTGTTGTCGCAAAAACTTATCCCTATATCAGCTTCAGAATAAATGTTTGTTCTTACAAAATTCAAATCAATATACTGCTCCCATTGTTTAAATGCTTTTTGTGTTATCAGACGTATCAAAGGATCTGAATGATGTATGTACCACTTTAATGTTTTCTTTTTCCATATAGGTTGTGAAGTTATGAAAATGTTGCCTATATCTTTTTCACCACATCGATTACGTTTCATCAGGTTAATGTCTGAAATAGTCAGGTTCTCACTTTCGGTTAAATTGTAAAGCACGCGAAACATGTTCAAAGCATCCTTGAAAGGCTGTGTATTTTGCAACATTGATGATTGACTATTGTTAAAGGCACCATTTCTTAAGTACCCATATCTGACGAGATACTTGAGAGCCAATTCTCTGTCTTTTTCACTTATATGTTCCCCAAAGGAGACACTTAGCACACATATAATTAACAGTAACTTGAACATAACTGATTGGCTATTGTCTCTATCAAGAACTTCTATAGGATTCTCCACAACTACTGTCGCAAAACTGATCACTTCCCCTGTATTTATACCAGCCACGTCTGTATCTAGATGACTACTGTCGCAAAACCGTCCACCCCTCTTTTATACGGTAAGTAAATTTTTCCTGTTGTCTAGATTAAGTTTGCTAAAGGGCAATGCGATATCTATTTCGAAAAACATCCTCAGTGGTTAGATTATCAAAAGTGCACAATTGCTTGCGGTTTAAATTTTCGAAAACAGCCTGTCAAAGTTTATTCTCAGTGGTCAGACTATCATTTATTTTTGTCGTTTCCAAGATCTTATTTTTCAGTGGTTATCTTGCTCGTATCCTCAGGGTTATCGTTTTGAAAAGGCACAATATTTTGCTTGCGGTCTACATTCGAAGCTCCATTTGAAACCTCAGAAATATCATATCTAAAGTCATAACTTCTTAAGTTGTTTTTAATTTGGCCAGGATATTTAATTAAAACAATTGAATTATAGTGGGGCAGTCGACAGGCCCCAAAGCGTTAGTAAACAGTTTACATTGGAATTGGATATGGATTCTACAGCTCTTATCTTTTGAACGTTATAGACGTTATAAGTGTGTTTTATAAGTATCTTTTGTTTTGTATTATTTAAGGAAAAATTTTCCTTAATTGTTATGCTTATTGTGTGTGCTATTGTCGTTCTTATTGGTAATTTTTTGACGTACATGAACATCCCTGTGTCATTCAGGTGACATTGGCCTGTTTCATTGTTAATATATACATTATACATTATACAATGAGAATATAGTTTTTAGGGAAATAAATGAAAAAAAACAATAGGAAAAAACTGGTAAATTCCGAGCTTATATGCACAAACAAGATTTTTTCTTACATAAAATGCTTAACTTACATGAAGGTAACGCTACTGCGCACCATCCTGTATTTTTTATTTTTAGTGACTTTATTTTTATTTTGACTTTGGAGCACATACAAACCAAACAATTCTAGATTCATTTTAACTGTATCGTGTTTGACTAAAGCAGCTTCCATCAAATGAAACAATTTATGCTTTACACTTTCCATGGCAAGACGTATATCACTACCATCCATACTAATACGATAGGTAGCCATTCTGTTTTTAAAAGCTTGAGTTAACATATAAACTTGTTCAACTTCCCACGGTTCACACACTTTAGATTTGTGAATTTCACTACGTAAAGCACTCTTTTTTCACTTGTAACGAGCACGATTCACTGTATCTCATCTTACAACGAGAATACAGTTTAGGGGGAAAGAATGAAATCAATAGGAAAAACTGGTAAATTCCGAGCTTATATACGCAAACACGGATTTTTTTTTTCTTACATAAAATGGTTAAGTTACATGTAGAGTGGAGCCACTGCTGAACGTAGTGAAATTATCTAAAAACTTAATATAACAGGGTTTTTGATATGTGTACATTTAAAGAATTTTTCATATTTGGATTTTAAATGTACACCTGTAGATAAATATGAAAAACAATTCGATAGAAATTAGGAAAACATATACTTTTTCATACCTGGTACAATCTTAGAAAATCAGTGTTTTAAAGTTAAATGACTTGATAATTAACACGCACTTAGAAGCTTTATAAGATATCATTTGTATAGTTTGAGACTTTGTGTTGAGATTTATTATATTTGGACATGCTAAAAGTATATAAGTTTAAATTGGGAGTTTATAAGGTGCCAGATCTATTTTTAATTGCTAAACAAAATAATTTTTGTCCATGTTTATCAACACGTAAAGTTACGACATCTATTGCAACATAATTTAACTGTAGCGTTTTTGGTGAACTTTCTTAGAAAAACTCACTAATAGGAGATCCTGACTTTTGGTTTAAAAAAAAATCTCAAATGAGCGCGAGGTTGGTTTTATATATGAACCATAATGAATCGATTGTGTGTTAGCCAGAAAATTAATTTAGGAAAATCTATGATAAACAAATTTGGTAAGTTTATGATATTAAGAGGAGACTATAGAGCAAAAATGTATATTTACTCCTTAAAATAAAAATGTTTTTATGTCATATTATTTCTATAAAAATTCGCTACCAGTATTACCTTTATCTGCTTTAGTTTTGTTTACTATTTACGTCCGGACGATCTAACAATAGCTTATCTCGACTTTAACAGCTGCCGCGGTTTATATAAGTAATTGTGTGTGTGTGTGTGTGACGTCAGATTCCACTGGCTGCGGTATGGCATATAAGTAGTTAAAAGCAAACAATTAAATCTCCACATATTAAGTTATTCATAATGATTAAGTATAATAAAAATTAAAGACATGTGTTCCCTTTAAATATCTGTACGTCAACGAACCACTACTATTCAAAGAAATAAACCTATTATTTAAGATATCCTATGAGCAACACTTTAATTTCAATTGTCTGATAATGCATATATTGGCGAATTTTCATAAAGTTTTTCATTATATTAAGGTATATAATGTAAAAAGCCATACTTTAACCTAATTTAATTTTTTATTTACTATTACCTATGAAGACTAATTTCGCGCCGTCAATATCACTATATTTTAAAAACCGACAGACACAAACTTCAATGTGAAAGTGGTGTCTTGTTAAAAATGTAATAATATAAAAGTAATAGTTTAGCAAAAGACCTCATAAGGTTTATGACATACTTAATAATAACGTCATTTTATTTGCATATAAGCAGAACTTTTAGCCTAGTTTAAAAATTACTTACCTTATTCATGGCAAGCTCTTTTTTTTTTTTTTTTTTTTTTTTTTTTTACAGCTTCTAGCTGTATTCCTTCTTATCTTTTTATTTTGATTACAGTAAAAAAATCCAAAACTACTTATGAAAAAATAATTCATTTGTAATACAGTATGGTTTAACTTTGTTCATCAAGTTAGAACTCTAATATTAAATAGTAAAAGTGATTGCAAACGTTTCTTTAATGATATAAATTACACCAAGCATTTAAGGATTCTTCAACGAAGCTTTTATACTTTTTTCACCATTAACACTACACTTTTTTAGTTTATAATTTCCAACTGTTTAAATAAAACACTATTATTCCATATATAGCAATTTATTACCAACATTGTAATACATATATTTTGAGAACATACTATATTTTTTTTTAATAAAATTTATCAGTAATATTTTTTTTACAATACATATATTTTGACTAGGATTACACCAGTTCTTATACATACTATAATTCATCTTAACAACTAGTTACTACACAAGGTAGTTTATATTAATGTTGACAAGTGATAATAAGCTATCAACAAGTGACCTGTCTACATAGATAACTAAAACAGGTGTTATACCATGAGAGTAGGTATGAGAATAAAAACAATTACCCATAAAAAAGTGACAAGTAATTGTAAAAAAAAACATCTGACCGATGTTACTAACACAGGTTCATCAGGTTGTTACAAAAGGTACCAAAATAATATAGAGTTTACTCATTTTGGGCTGTGGTAAATAGCTATTTTCATTTTAGCACAGAACTTCTTCAGTTATTACAAGTGGGGTACCAAATAACATAGAGTTTAATACTTTTGATTGTGATAAATGGTTATTTTCACTTTATTCACAACACTGAACATCCTAAGCTTAATTTAGCTATGAAAAATGGTTATTTTCAATCACATAACTTCTTCAGGCTGTTATATGATAACTCTACCCCAATATTTAACCTACTCATTTTGGCTGTGGTTTTTTCAAACACAGAGCTTCTGATTATTAGGCAAAACTCTGTTTTATATATAATTTTTGAGACCAGCAATTAGGTGCCACTTCTTATGAGTTTGTTAGTACAATTACAAAACTAAAAACTGTTTAAATTTATATTTATATTAGACATTAAAATTAGTTTTTAAATGCTGAAGGCTTTTTACAAAATCTTATTATGTATCAACTTTAAATAATGACATTATATTGAACAACTCATATAAACATTTAGAGGCTTAAAGATAGTAAGGTACATGGTTTCACTATGATGATTGATATGTGATGAAGGCTTACCGGTTTTTCACCTGAGTCATTGTCATTCTAAATGTATCAGAACGAAAACCGGATCCTTTGCTCTGGTATATCTTGCTCAGTAGGTGCCAGACGTCTTCGAAAACAACATTCTTTGCTTTACGAAATGGGAGATGGGCAGCCCCCTTGTCGAAACCTTCCGAGTTAAAGGTAAAACCTACCTTGTCTTCGGGGTCGACATTCTCAACTATATGGCTCACAACATCTTTAATACGATCTTTGACCCAGTTCTCTGGATCGTTGACATCGTCAGGTATATCTTGTAGTCTAAAGCAAACACTACGTCTATCAAATTTAAACTTCTTATTGGAATTCACTGTGTCTTCAAGTATTTGGAATGCCATTGTTTCCAAGAGTTCACTTTCACAACCGAAGTTTTTCGTGTTCACTTCACGATTAAGAGACTAAAGTTTAACGGTATTTTCACTGTCTGAAGACTGAAAACCAAAACGGGTGCTTTTTTAGTCTTAATGTTCACCTTTCACTGTTACAAGAATTGAAGTTTAACCTCGTCCTATATTCAGTGGGAGTTTCTCGTGCTAATATAGTGTGTTCACCTAGGCTGTTCACCTACCTCATAGCCTTCTGCCTTATTACATATTTGACAAACAGGGTTTTTTAGCGTCTGATTGACATTCTGAACAGGAGTAGGGACCTCCGAAGAAACAACTAGGCATGTTGACTGTTTGACGGTTGGTGGTTGGCTTTGAGACCCTTTTTTTCTGCATTGAAAAGAAACGGAAACATGTGTGGATGTTACGATAAATCTTTATATCGTCAAAGCTATTGAAAGGTTGATGAAGAGGAAGCATCGGCGTTATCGTAGAGTTTACGTTTTTCTTGAAAACCATAGGGTTGCGAGCAGTATGATTCATCAAACTTACGCTTCTCAGACTTTGACCTATATATTTTAGTTTCCTCCCTTGTTACTACTTGGTGGTCTTTTGTCCTTCGTATATTCATACTGATTATCGGAATAGATTCTATCGATTCAATAGCCATAATCATGTCACTCATGCTAAATACATTCACAAGCTTCAGGGTATTATAGTTTAACCGTATACCTTTTACTTTACAAACCATAAAGTATGTGTGGTACCTGGGGCTGAATACAATATAGCTGTAGTTTTTTGGCCCTCCGGAAGCAAATACAACTATATAACTTCCAGGCCCATATTCTTCGAGTTCGTCTGTCATTTCACCCAAAGAATTTCCTGTTGGTACATCCCACTCAGCAGATCTAGAAACATATATTATGGAATCTGTATCGTAGTATAAAACCCTGTCTCCAAGCTTCTCTAGATAACTATAGAGTTTTAAGCGAGCATGTGTTGTAACGTAGGCTGCTATACAAACATTAACAGTGTTTAGAATGTCGGCGGCTTCATCCTTATAAATGTAGCTAGCGATGAGGGTATCCTCGGTGACCCCATGTATATTTGTGACTTCAATCGCTGGATTTGAGAGCAATTCTTCAAGTTGATGTGGTTGTCTAATGATGTCAACTTTTGATTGATTCTCTCTCTGTCCAAACTTGCCCCTGAAATCATACAATCATGAGTACCTACGTTACAAATTTAATTCTTAATGTATGTGTGGTTACAGGTTAAAATCTCTTAATGTGTCTGTGGTTACAAGTTCAAATCTTAATGTGTGTATTTAGATGTTCAGAAAACTGGAAATTTAAGTCGATCTGATTAAATCAATTTAAATTTAATTAATAAGTAATAAATATATACCACTCGTCAAAGGTAGCTAATCTGCGTATTAAATTTGATCAATATAATTAATATAAATCATTTGTATGTATAATGAAAAATTAGGTTGATCTGATTAAATCAATTTAAATTTAATTAATAAGTAATAAATATATACCACTCGTCAAAGGTAGCTAATCTGCGTATTAAATTTGATCAATATAATTAATATAAACCACTTGTATGTATAATGAAAAAATAGGTTGATCTGATTAAATCAATTTAAATTTAATTAATAAGTAATAAATATATACCACTTGTCAAAGGTGGCTAATATGTGTATTAAATTTGATCAATATAATTAATATAAATCACTTGTATGTAGAATGAAAAATTAGGTCGATTTTACACCACATGTAAACAAAACGTGTTTTTATTTCTAGCGTTTAATATTACATAAAGTGATATCGCCGGGCTTCCGGTTGATATGGAAGGTGAACGGCCAGATCAGCTGGTGGTTTTTAGTTTACAGATGGAACTCCGTGAAATATACGTGTTCTTGCACAGTAGCAAACAATTAATAATATGCAATTTTTCGAATCTTACCTACTATATTTACAGATGCTGGTGATTTTTTGTGTGTGTGTGTTTATGTTTGTGTATGTATATGTGCTACTGCTGTAAGTTGAAATCTTACATGTTAAAATTTAAAAGTGTGTGGCTACAAGTTAAAATCTTAATGTGTATGTGTGTGTGTGTGTGTGTTGAAAAGAAACATGGTACATACCAAAAACTGTTGAGCATCAGTTTAGCTAAAGCTCTTAACCCAGGATTCTTCACGATTTCTCCAAACTCCATCCTAATCCCCTCCTTGTCGAAAAATTCGTCAATATATGCCTCCTTTTCTTCTGATGTTATGCAGTTTGAAGGCCAACCACTTGCTTGTTGCTTCATTTTAATGAACTTGTTCATCATTTTAGTGAACAAACCACCAGTCTTCTCGGTCACATCGTACTGCTCTATTTGATACTGCCAAACCTCATACACTTCAAGCATAACATACCCTTTTTCTAAAGCCTTCTTTACCTCGTCCATCACCCACGTACCAACCAACGCTCTTTGTTCAGTGGTATGTTCGCAGGCACCTTGGTTCATACACACACCACATGTACGACACAGTACAAACATTAATTTACCATTCATCTTAGTTGGTAGTACAGGGTGATATAAATTTTCAGGAGGCAAAATCTTGCATTTGATGACGCCATTCATATTGGAGAGGTCTAGATGTTTGCATTCATCACCTATGTGAACTTTTGGATGACCTACTGGGTACCCCTTGTATTTGCATACATAGGGGTACAATGAACACACATCAACGTATTTAATTTTTTCTCCGGGTTTTGCTTGATAGTAAGTCTTGCAGTTGCCCGTACGGCCTCCGTAGAAAGCATCACGTGGTTCAAGAGCTGTGGCGGCTAACAGGGGACTTGTCTCTAACGTCATTTTCAAAGGTGCGTTCTTTTCAAGCATTTCTCGAAACGTACACTCCCACATCTCAACAACTTCATAACCCCTCTGTCTCAAACGATTTGTTTTTGCCTGAGTACGCTCATAGCGGTTGTTTAGAGTGTCGGAAGGGTCGTCGTGAAGAGGATCGTCTCTTTTGTTACTTAGGCATGTGTGCCCATGGTAGTAACACCCATGGAACTCAAATATTTGTTGTGTCTCTGCACAGAAACCATCAACTTTAACACCTGCTACCAAAGCCTCTGGCTTCTTTACAGCATGCTCGATATTTATACCACGCTGTGCTTCCTCGTATATCAGCCAGAGAGTGGCTATCTTTGACTGCTTATCACAGTCTCGATAGCCTCCTTGGGGTATAATGCCTATGGTCTCAGGTTGTAAGAAGTTGCGCCTGAAGACCAGATTGCAGGCAGAGGCTATGGTGCATGCTTCTGTGAATGGACACACCTTACATTCATCCAGAAACATCTTTCGAAATTTTAAACAGGCTTTCCGTAAGATCTCGACGTCACTGACACAATAGTCGATCAAATCTCTTTGCATGTTAAAGTTGTCATTTTGATGTTCTTTGTGCCATTCAATAAGTTTTAGACGGTTATCTTCACTCATGTGGTCTGGGTCGTAGTATTTTATTTCTGGCAGAGGCCCGTTGTAATTAGCGTTCGCCAGGGTGTTGAAAAGGTGAGGGAAGTAACCTTTCTTTAGCTCTGGCCCCAAATCGAACGCTTTAGGCAGTACAGCTAACGGCATCGGAAAATAAGTGAGTGAGTCTAAAAATATTACGTTACCTATTTTCATTTTAATAATGCTGGTACCTCGCATAATCAAATCAACCTTGAGATTTGTCTTTTCCAGCACATGTTTTAGAATAAATTGGTGATCATAAGCCTTTCCATTGTGCGCCATTACCACTAACCTTTTGAAAGCCGGTGCAACACCCAGAACGTATTCTGCAAACCTCTCCAAAGGTTTTATTTTTAAAACTTGACGTCTCGCACAACATCTATAACATATGAGCACGTCATCATCTTGCTCCATGCAGAGGTCGCAGCGTTGTTGAAACACACATAGGTTGGGTAAATGTATCCTTTCACCATTGGGCCCCACTTCATCCTGCCGCGTCTCTAGATCGTAAAATACAAACAACGTACCCTCTGTTATTGGCTCTCGCTCGTCAGGTTTCATGTAACAATAATGGCCAGCAGGTTGATGTTTGGAACACACTCTACAATAGACTTCGTTACACACATGGTCGCGGCCGGCTTTAATTGTCTTGAGACATGATTCACACCTTTTCACTGTGTCACACATACTCTTACCATTTTTATCAATTCTTTTATGATTGGTGAAGCAGTTGTGACCTCTAAATTTTCTATTGCAATCGACACAAGTTATTTCCTCACGCGTCTTTTCACAAGGTGGGCTCTGCTGACAGCATGGACAAGAGGCCGAACATCGATGATCCTTTTTATGATCATAAGGCACATGGCACCACTCGCAATAATAACTGCAGCAAAAGGCTGCTTTTAAATTTGTAATAACGTTAAAGTGATTGTTGTGATGAAGTAAGTTTATTTTTAGGGGAGCATCGGGCCCCTCAAACATCACAGTCCGACCTTTAGAACCATATTCGTAAACCGTGATCCTGTATTGAGTCAGATATTGTTGAAATTTCTGAAGTTCAATAATACCTGCGCCTTCAGTCGGTATTTCTATACCTGTTTCTCTCATTAACTTCTCGACCTCTTGATCCTGCATTTTCTGACGATTTCTTCTAATTTGCATTATATAAGGACTGTTTATGGCATAAGCTATGGCTACAACTAGAGCTCTTACGAGACAGAGATTATCGGAATTATTAATGGTTACAATCCCTTTTCTCTGCGAACACTCCTCTTCAAACTTAGTATATTTATTTGTTCTGCCAGCCCCTGTGAGCGGTTTCACCATCGTCATCGTCATTCTGAATGTGTTTGAATGAAAACCCTCCGAATTGCTTTGATATATTTGTCCTAGCAGGTCCCAAATATTTTCAAATGTCACACTTGATGCTTTTCTGAATGCCAAGTGCGCAGCTCCCTTATCGAACCCCTCCGAGCTAAAAGTAAATCCCACTCGGTCATTAGGTTCAATATCCTTGACTATGCGGGCTACAATGTCTTGAATGCCGTTTTTCACCCACTTCTCTGGGTCATTAACATGATCGGGGATGTCATTAAGTTTAAAGGTAACACTACGCCTTGTCAACTTATATTTTTGGTTGGTTTTGCACGTATCGGCAACGATTTGGTAAGCCATTTTAGAAAAACTGCGCGAAACACTTAAAAAGTTTATAAATTAGTGAATGTTTTCAAAACTATGATTGTTTTTTACACTATCTTACAAAAAGTACAGTTAAAATCACTAAACGATACCTGATGATGCTAAAGGTGCTCTAACTAGGTACTACAATCAAAGCGTGGCACAACACGGACGATGGCAATTTTAACTGGCACAAAACTAGGCAGTATTAACAATAACGGTCGAAGGTGGACTGAATTTTTCTAGGATCGAGCTTATATAAGTACATTGTTACGAGTACCGACGCTGGAACAAAATAGCTTTGTTTTAATTTGAGGACCCCACTATTAGCTTAATATGTAACTTGTTTTGCATGTATTTATATGGCTTGGTGTGTCATATCTCTGTATTTGCTTAAATATGCATGTGGTCTTATGGTAAACAAGCACAGATTTTTATGGTTTTCTACTGGCGTTGTCCGCACTACACCGGAAACCGTAATAAGCTTACAACTTGAGAACGGCAGGAAACGATATCACTCTCCGATACTGGGGAAATTATGTTGGTAAATCAGCAATCATTTACAGGAAATGATATGTTTACAAAAACATTCTGCTATAAAATCGTTAACGGATATTTTTAAGAATAGAAAAACATTTCTAAAGGTTATATTTTAAATATACTTACGTTTATATAGGTGTTAAAGCCTTGTTGCCAACTTTTGTTATACCATACACAAAAATATATACAACATGTAAATTTTAAGTTCAGTCTTTGTTTAAACCTAATTCAGGTTTGTTTAACGATCATTCAGAATAAACTTTCCATTTGTAATAACCCATGATATCTACTAAATTTATATACGTTTTATAAGACCCTAGCCTCCAATGGATTCAAATAATAAAATTATCTATTCACTTTAGATTAAACTCATTATAGTTTGTGGACGTTGCCTACGCTTGACAGCTGCCTGTACCGTCAACTTCAATAAGTCTAAGAGGGTGTACTAAAATTTGTCTGTAGCACGCATCACTTGATGAACAATACGCTATTGAATACTGTTCTTTATGGTATGGTTGAAATTTTCTCTGAAAGTAACTTCATTAAGTCTAAGAGAGAGTGTGTTGTTTTTAGGTGTTAACACAGCTTGTTCTGACTTACTTAAATATTATATTTCTTCTGTTAGACGATGATTTTGAGGTGTCACACATGTATGTAGCTCTACGGCTATACCGAAAGTGTCTACCGGAAGTAACATTTTTATTGTATATTCCAATTTGATTTGGCCTCCTTAACACCGTGCATGTGTTGGTTCCAGCGTACATCTCACGGATCTTCCGCGATAAGGGTTTAAAGTTTTTTATCTCATTTTCTTGTAGACCTTGTTATGAAACATACATTTTTGAAGTTAGTTCATTTCTATCACTTGTCATTGAAAAGATATAACGATTTAAAGTTTAGACCGGAAGTGGCCATTTTATTGTATATTCCAATTTGATTTGGCCTCCTTAACACCGTGCATGTGTTGGTTCCAGCGTACATCTCACGGATCTTCCGCGATAAGGGTTTAAAGTTTTTTATCTCATTTTCTTGTAGAGCTTGTTACGAAACGATACATTTTTGAAGTCAGTTCATTTCTATCACTTGTCGTTGAAAAGATACAAGGATTTAAAGTTTAGACCGGAAGTGGCCATTTTATTGTATATTCCAATTTGATTTGGCCTCCTTAACACCGTGCATGTGTTGGTTCTCTCGTACATCTCACGGATCTTCCGCGATAAGGGTTTAAAGTTTTTTATCTCATTTTCTTGTAGACCTTGTTACGAAACGATATATTTTTAAAGTCGGTTCATTTCTATCACTTGTCGTTGAAAAGATACAAGGATTTAAAGTTTAGACCGGAAGTGGCCATTTTATTGTATATTCCAATTTGATTTGGCCTCCTTAACACCGTGCATGTGTTGGTTCTCTCGTACATCTCACGGATCTTCCGCGATAAGGGTTTAAAGTTTTTTATCTCATTTTCTTGTAGACCTTGTTACGAAACGATATATTTTTAAAGTCAGTTCATTTCTATCACTTGTCGTTGAAAAGATACAAGGATTTAAAGTTTAGACCGGAAGTGGCCATTTTATTGTATATTCCAATTTGATTTGGCCTCCTTAACACCGTGCATGTGTTGGTTCTCTCGTACATCTCACGGATCTTCCGCGATAAGGGTTTAAAGTTTTTTATCTCATTTTCTTGTAGACCTTGTTATGAAACATACATTTTTGAAGTTAGTTCATTTCTATCACTTGTCGTTGAAAAGATACAAGGATTTAAAGTTTAGACCGGAAGTGGCCATTTTATTGTATATTCCAATTTGATTTGGCCTCCTTAACACCGTGCATGTGTTGGTTCCAGCGTACATCTCACGGATCTTCCGCGATAAGGGTTTAAAGTTTTTTATCTCATTTTCTTGTAGACCTTGTTATGAAACGATATATTTTTAAAGTCGGTTCATTTCTATCACTTGTCGTTGAAAAGATACAAGGATTTAAAGTTTAGACCGGAAGTGGCCATTTTATTGTATATTCCAATTTGATTTGGCCTCCTTAATACCGTGCATGTATTGGTTCCATCGTACATCTCACGGATCTTCCGAGTCTTCGACCAATACCATTATTCTCGCTTATCAACCTTCACTCTCATTTGTCGGCAATACCATTATTCTCGCTTATCAACCTCACTCTCATTTGTCGGCTAGGTTGGGGTGACGTATCTTTAAATAATGGAGTCTTCAACCATCTTTATCAGCGCACCATCTTTAAGAACGAAAGCCGCCATTCTTTATCAGCGAAAGCCGCCATTTTTATAATGTCAGGGATGTCAGCTTAAGGTATCACAGGCTTCCATCTTTCATTCCGCCATTTTCCGCCATTTTGGTTCCTCCGTTTTGGTTCAGCAGCCTCTAATATTAAACATTATTTTGTAAATCATCCATTTGTCTAATAATAAACTTTAATTATGTTACATGTATTGTTTGTTTGTAGTCGTATATATATATATACCAACCTAAAACAATAAATTAATAAGCGTCTGCTTAGCTCAACGGGTAGCATCGTTGCCTCCCATCTGAATGCCCCGGGTTCGAAACTCACCTGCTCCAAATGGTTTTTTTCAAAATATAATAATTTGAAGTAATAGGTTAGACACTTTGGAATGTTTGCATGTGACTGTCTGGCCCAAGTCGTGTGACGTCACAGTTTCCTAGACAGGTCAATGGCCTTAGGAATAACACGGCTAAATGTAAATGTGACTGTCTGGATGTGATTGTCTGGCACAAGTCATGTGACGTCACTGTCTGGCCAAAGACAGGTCAATGACCTTAGGAATAACACGGATGTGACTGTCTGGCCCAGGGCGTGGCTGGGCGCCGGCGCCGGGGCTGGCGCCCGGGGCGTGGCTAGGCGCCGGGCCCGGGGCAGGCGCCGGGGCAGGCGCCAGGGCAGGCGCCGGGGCAGGCGCTGGGGCAGGCGCCAGGGCAGGCGCCGGCGCCAGGGCAGGCGCCAGGGCGTGGCGCCGGCGCCAGGGCGTGGCGCCGGCGCCGTGACGTCACTTCCTGTGACGTCACTGTCTGCTCAAAGTGCCGCATTACCTACTGACGGTTGAAGCAAGCTGTCAGTTTGCAGCCAATTTTTACCTCATGTGGTATAGCCATGTTCAACTGCATTGTATTTATATTTGATCTTGTTTTGAAAAACATCGGCTAGCACTTCCAGGGTTTATATGCTGATGAGTGTAAGGATACCCTGTTCCTTAAAAGTGTTTCTGCAAGTGTGTCTCTGCGGGATATTGAACATAATTCTCATTACTTGTTTTTGTTGGGGTTTGCAGAACACTCTTCTTGCGACATTTTCTTTACATAATCTGTACTTGTTTCAAGTTCTTTGCGTAAAGGTTGCCAATTTTGACGTTTCAAATCGCGACTTTGACGTTTTGAGGAAAACCCCAAAATTTTTTTCTTTAAATGCCCATAACTTTTTGGTCTTTAAACTTAGACCTGAAATTTCGTACATGGTTCACTCTTTCTAATGCAAACACATGTACCAAATTTGGTTGCCCTTGCTTTGTTATTTCCGGGAATATATTTTATTTTTCCAAAAGAAAACACAACACTAGTGCCAAACATCAGAGAAAGGGTGTGTTTGAAATGAATTTTCTGGAAATATTTTAGTAAAATGAAGGACAATGACGGTTAAAGCTGAAACTTAAGGGTTTGCAGAACACTCTTCTTGCGACATTTTCTTTAGATAATCCGTATTTGTTTCAGGTTCTTTGCCTAAATGTTGCCAATTTTGACGTTTCAAATCGTGACTGACGTTTTGAGGAAAACCACAAATTTGTTTGCTTTAAATCCCTTTGTCTTTAAACTTACAGACCGAAATTCAAAGGTAACAAAGTTATTCAGGCGTTTTAAACAAAAATGAGATCTTTTTCAAAACGTATGAAATCTGGACGCTATTGTTTCTCTAAATGTCAAAATAAAACAAAAAGAAACAATATATTCATCAAGCCGCAATCAATCACGCAACCTTCTGCGTAGAAGACAAGCACGCTACCACTGAGCTATCTAAGGATATGTTAACTAACTTGTTTACATGATACTTGACACGGGCTTCATGCCCGGGCAGGGTACCCAGCGACCTGGAAAAATCAGGGAATTTGAAATAACCCCTAAAATGTCAGGGAAATTCGTGATTTTGCTCAAATGTCATGGAAATCGTTCAGTAGACCTGGAAATTATATATTTGTAAAATTGTGTCACTAGCAGATTTATTTTTATTTTGATTTCATGTATTTATATTATATGAATTTTTTTGTTCATAAATATGTTCTCCTAGGGCTGCTGTTTGGTAGATTAATTGAAACCGCTGGTCAACGCGCGACATGTCATACGGCAATATAATATAGTGTCTTCTTTATGTATCTCAAACATGTCTCATTCGTTTATCTCACTTGGAGTGCTCTTCCTTGAATGCATAAAATGCAAAATGCGTTTTAGCTATTGGCGGCGTAAAGCTGTGTGAATGTGTTTATTATATTTTAACCTTTATGATCATGTAACATAGAGTTGAAGTCGGAGTCTAAATATTTGGCATTTGTGTATGAGCATTTGTATTGTAATCCAGAAGAGAAAAGTTTATCATTGCAACGCATTCTGTATGATAGTGTAAAGAAATTATGAGAAGTGGGAAATATAAAAATCAACGATAAGCTGATGCAAACTTTCAATAATTCATATAATAATTTTCTTAAATAGTTACTGCAAAAACGTGTAGTAATTTAGTAGTTTGACAGGTAGAAATTTATTACGTTTCTGGCTTGGTTAACAGAATTAACCATATTTATGTTTTTGATAATAATAATAATAATAATTTATTGTGTCCAACAGACCAAGTACAGGACCAATTACAGGACACTTACAAACTAATTAGTGAGTGAGATTACCATAAATTAACAGTAACAAAATATTAATCCAAAAACAAACCTAAAACTACAACATTTCAATAGCTCTATGCAACAATGTACACAAACTGGCTCTAAATATATCACTACGTGAACAAATGGTATTAAAAGTTTCACATATTACATATACTGGAGATCTTAACATAACAACAGTCTTAGCCTGATTATTATAAAATAACATATTGTGCCGTTCACTCATCCTGGGAACATGGAAATTTATCTGCACCAATAATTCCGGACAATCAATGACATTGTGTATCAGTTTATATAAAAACTTGATTGAGTCAACTCTTCTTAGCTTACACAAACTGACGAATTCAAAGTGCCTAAGCAAAACAGAATGATCGAACCCCCTCTCCGGATAATGCCCAGTTTCCTTAAACCACATATATTTTAGGAACTTTCTCTGGACAGATTCGAGTGAGCTTATATGCACACCATAATATGGGCCCCAAACAAGAGATGCATATCGTAACTTGGAAAGAACAAAAGCACAGTACAAAGCTTTGAGAGCACCAAGAAATGTAAACGACCCACAGTTCCGCACTATAAATCCCAAAAACCTGTTACACTCGTTTACTATGGTATTGATGTGAATGTCAAACGACAGTTTCTTATCAAAGTGGACCCCCAAGTCCTTCACAGTCTCCACACGATCGACCACCAACCGACCCACAGTATACTCAAACTGCACAGGGAAAGCTTTACGTGTGAAAGTCATGACCTTACATTTACTCACATTTAGTTCCAATCCATTCTGTAAGCACCACTCATAGTGCAAGTCTAGATCTTCCTGCAGTCTAACACAATCATCCAGCGACGTCACTCTCATAAGCAGCTTCAAGTCATCTGCATATAAAAGTCTCAGCACACTTAAACTACTGTCCAAATCATTGATAAATAATAGGAACAATAGCGGCCCCAGATTAGAGCCCTGAGAAACGCCCGAAGTAGCAATGAGCTCAGAGGACCTGAACCCGCCATAGCTAAGAAATTGAACACGATCACTAAAATAATCCCCGAAAAGGCGTAACATGCCATCGCTGAATCCATACGATGCAAGCCTCCTCAAAAGGACAGAGTGATCGACACGGTCAAAAGCCTTCACAAAATCTGTGTAGACAACATCAATCTGACCCCCAGCATCAATGCCGTCTGAGACCCATAATGATTTTAAAAAACAGAATTTTTATTATTCTTTTTTAATAAAAGAGCATTCAGAGATGCGTGTTGTTCATTACGAGTATTATGAAAAAATCACTTGAGCCTGGAAATGTTAGGGAATTTGATTACATTACATTAAAAGTATATGTAATAATTAATTACAGAATTGGTAGAATTGCCATTGAAACACAATCAATGATTATTTCGATCTTATATGACGCCTCATGTTTAAGTTTGAAGATAAAAAAGAAACCTTGTTTGAAAGCTTTTTTATAGAGACTTGAATTGGTTTTGTTTACATTTCCACTATATTATGCTACACTTTCAGTTTAAAACTGTATTTGGGGCCGTCCATCAAAAATCAAAATCCATCCAAAATGAAAAAGTTATCGGGGTGAGCCATTTTTGAAAAACACCCGGTATATTAAAAACGACAAAAGGCAGGTATTGAGACAAATTAAGGCAAGTTGTTAGAACTGTATCGCGATTCTAGAAAAAAGATAATATACAGGCTGTTCCATTTAGAATATCAATGTCTGTACTACTTTCTAGTAGGAGTGGCAACATCCTATTCTTGAAAATATTTTAACTAGATAGAGCATGCTTGTTTATCAAAATAACCAAATTTGCATAGGGGATCCATTGACTGGTTTGTGAGAAACCTCTACGTACAGGGTGATTTTTTAAGTGTCTCACCCCTGTAATTTCTTTGTTATCAGAGATATCAAAAAAATTTCAATGAGATCTTACAACCTATCATGTGATGAGTTAAAATATTGCGACAAAAAAACAATTGCACATCGCCTTCATAGAAATCCGTGGCCAACGTTGATTTTCTTAAATGGAACGATAGGCCTCAGACACATACAGTCCATGCAGAATCGAAATCTGTGTACAACAATGCCACGCTCGCATTTCTGAGTCAAGCCGTTCCGGAGACATGACGTCACAAAATTTCAAAATGTTGGTGATTTATTTAAGTGTCTCACCGCTGTAATTTCTTTATTATCAGAGATATCAAAAGAATTCCAACGCCATCTGACAAACTATCATGCGTTGAGTTAAAATATTGCGACAGAAAAACAATTGCACATGGCCTTCATAGAAATCCGTGGCCAACGTTGATTTTCTTAAATGGAAAGATAGGCCTGAGACACATACAGTCGATGCAGAATCGAAATCTGCATACAACGATGCCACGCTCGCATTTCTGAGTCGAGCCGTTTCGGAGACATGACGTCACAAAATTTCAAAATGATGTTTTTAAGTGTCTCACCACTGCAATTGTTTTTCGGTCGCAATATTTGAACTCATCGCATGGTATCTTTTGATATCTCTCTTAATAAAGAAATTACAGGGCTGAGACACTTAAAAAAATCACAAACATTTTGAAATTTTGTGATGTCATGTCTCCGAAACGGCTCAACTCAAAAAAATGCTAACCTAGCATCGTTGTACGCAGCTTACGATTCTGTATCGACTGTATGTGTCTGAGGCCTATCGTTCCATTTAAGAAAATCAACGTGTAAAGAAAATTATTACTGAGCCCCACGTTGTGGAGTCAGTGTAATGAAATAAAGTTTCTCTTTTTAATTTAACACTAAAATAATATAAAATAAGTATAATATAATATGACATAACAAAAAATATCTCAGGGTTTTGAGTTCAGGCACTAGCGGTTGGTTGGTCTTAAGTGATATGACATAACAAAAAATATCTCAGGGTTTTGAGTTCAGGCACTAGCGGTTGGTTGGTCTTAAGTGGTACAAATAAAAGCAGGCATTATTAATAAAATTTGTTTATTAAAAAAATTATTGACTCTATATAATGCAGATGGTTAAAGGTTACTGAATTATATGAAAGAAAAAGAAATTTAATTTAAATATTGGTGACACTGTAAAGATGTATTGTGGAGCACACTTTATACAAGAAAATGAAAGCCACAGATAAACAGTGTACTTAACTTTCAGCCCCAGGTCGAAAGGGTCCTTCTTGACGATGTTGTTGAAGGAGACTCCTTATTGATGTTGTCTTGGGGGTCCTTGCCAACGGTGGTGTTGAGGGGGCTCCTTGCTGACAGAGTTGTTATTGAAAGCCTCCGCGGGGATGTTTAGGGCTGCTTTCCTACCAGCGGTGTGGTTGAAGCGTGCTTCCCTACCAACGGGGATATTGTTGAAGGGGGCCCTGCCTTAATGATGGTGTTGCAGGTTCCTTCCTAACATATGGTGGTGTTATTGAAGGCTCTGGCGTACGGGTTGTTTGGTTGCTCCCTAACGTACGGTGGTGTGATTGAAGGGGCCCTGCCCTAGGCGTACGGTGGTGTGATTGAAGGCCCTGGCGTACGTTGGTGTGGTTGAAGGCCCTGGCGTACGGTGTTGTTGAGAGGGCACTTCCCTAGCAAACGGTGTTGTTTGGTTGCTCCCTAACGTACGGTGGTGTGATTGAAGGCCCTGGCGTACGGTTGTCTGATTGAAAGGGCCCTGCCCTACGATGTTGTTAAGAGGGCACTGCCCTACGGGGTGCCATTTAAGCATGCTGCTCTCAGGTTGAAATTTAACGGTGATATCTCATCTTTTAAGGTCGATTTAGAAGAGAGAGCCTGTCATGTGTGGCAGACGTATTTAATGGTTTACTTATCGCAAATCTGTCATAAATTAGCTCGAACGCAGGTGTGCTTCCATAAGTCCAACGTGGTAAAGGAATCGAGCATAGAGTTTGACGTCACTGAGGGAACTTGGACGCTGACGTCATAAGAGGGGTCGATTCAGGAGCTTAAAAAGGTAAACGGCGTTGCCGCGTGTGACATGTTATACTTGACATGTTACAAACGTTGGTGATGGATTTCTATGAAGGCGATGTGCAATTGTTATTCTGTCACAATATTTTAACTCATCGCATGGTAGTTTGTCAGATGGAATTATTTTGATATATCTGATAATAAAGAAATTACAGGGGTGAGATAATTTAAAAAATCACACACGTTTTAAAATGTTGTGACGTCATGTCTCCAAAACGGCTCGACTTAGAAATACGAACGTGGCATCGTTGTACACAGATTTCGATTCTGCATAGACCTTATGTGTCTGAGGCGTATCGTTCCATTTAAGAAAATCAACGTTGGCCATGGATTTCTATGAAGGCGATGTGCAACTGTTTTTCTGTCGCAATATTTTAACTCATCGCATGGTAGTTTGTCAGGTGGCATTGGAATATTTTTGATATCTCTGATAATAAAGAAATTAGTGTGAGACGCTTAAATAAATCACCAACATTTTGAAACTTTGTGACGTCATGTTTCCGAAACGGCTTGACTCAGAAATGCGAGTGTGGCATCGTTGTACGCAGATTTCGATTCTGCATCGATTGTATGTGTCTGAGGTGTATTGTTCCTTTTAAGAAAATCAATGGCCATAGATTTGCATGAAGGCGATGTGCAATTATCTTTCTGTCACAATATTTTAACTCATCGCATATTAGTTTGTCAGATGGCGTTGGATTTTTTTGATATCTCTGATAATAAAGAAATTACAGGGGTGAGACAATTAAAAATTTCACACACGTTTTGAAATTTTGTGACGTCATGTCTCCAAAACGGCTTGTCTCAGAAATACGAGCGTGGCATCGTTGAACGCAGATTTCGATTCTGCATCGACTGTATGTGTCTAAGACCTATCGTTCCATTTAAGAAAATGAACGTTGGCCACGGATTCCTATAAAGGCGATGTGCAATTGTTTTTCTGTCGCAATATTTTAACTCACCGCATGATAGTTTGTCAGATGGCGTTAGAATTTTTTTGATATCTCTAATAATAAAGAAATTACAGGGGTGAGACACTTAAGAAAATCACCCTGTACCATCCACTGTGAATCACCATGTATAATTTTTAAGATTGTTAATCATCAGTTTTCTTAATGTGCATGATAATTCCATCAGTTTAATATAAAGTTCTACAACTTTCTAAACCATGTTACTTGGATCAACTTTTGCAGTGTTTTGATTAGAATAGACTTGCATGGATTTTCAATTACATGAATTTAACATTTACCTAATAGTTTTTCATACATAGAACGTTATTACATGCAGAAAAATACCTAAAAACATATGTAGTGGACAGAAAAATACTTTTAAAATCAAAACATTTCGAATTATCAACATCACGTGACCGTGAACATTCTGTTATTGGTCGTGACGTACTTGGACAGTGAATAAATGACGTGTTTACATTTGCCTTATCAATAGCTTGGATGTAAATACAGAGAAGCAAGCTAATTGTGCTCTCCCCCCCCCCCCCCCCCCTACACTTAGTTATTATGGGGGACGCCAGGCTAGGACTATACAGACTAGCCTGCAATGGTAGACTGAAGATCAACCCAGGCTTCAGGGGCCACTGCAAAATTCAGGAGATGATGAAGGGGCCCATGCTTGAAATGAGGTGAGACTTCGCGAGCCCGCGAATGTGCAGGGAAAACAACTTTACAGTGGAAATCCCCGACCGCGAGGCATGGCGGGAGGAGACGCCGGGCATACCACGGGACGCGCTCGTCTTGTTCACGGACGAATCCGGCGAGGAGCGTGGGACGGGGGCAGGTGTTTACTCGGAAGGACCGAGGGTAAGTCATAGTATTTCCCTCGGAGCCCATGCAACGGTGTTTCAGGTCGAGATGTACGCCATCCTGCACTGTGTGCGGGAGAACAAGAGGAGTGGCTACACCAAGAAGCGGATCCTCATAGCCACAGGCAGCCCTTAAGGCACTAAGTAGCCCATGGGTAAATTCCTGGCTGGTGAGTGAGTGCCGAGACGAGACGAGCGACCTGGCTGGGCAGAATGAGGTGACCCTCATCTAGGTGCGGGGTCACTCGGGGGTCAAAGGCAATGAAGAAGCTGACAGTCACGCGAAGAGAGAGTCAGCAGAACTATTTATGGGACCAGAACCGGCTCTGGGCGTGTCAAAGAGCACTGCCAGTGGAGCCATTAAGTCCTGGGTCAGAAACCAACACAAGGTGTACTGGGCGGACTATCCAGGGCTCAGACATGGGAAGTCAGTAATTGACGGACCCAGTTCAAAGAGAGCTGTAGAGCTGCTAAATCTTAGCAGAGGACAGCTCAGAAACACAACAGGTCTCTTGACGGGACACATGGCCGTCAAGAAACACCTGCATAAAATGGGGCGGTTCGAAGGGGACCTCGCATGCAGACTCTGCGGCGAGGGGGAGGAATCAGCCCAGCATATCTTGTGTGAGTGTATAGCTCTGGACCGCAAAAGACAACTGATCTACTGTCAGTCTAGACTGGAGACAGAACAATATAAAACTTCACCCTACCAATCGCTGTGCAGACTAGTTCAAGGCACAGTGATTTTGGAATGGGTGGAGTAAGACTAAGGGTATGCACAGGGTTGCGGTGCTATCGGGGCGGCAAGGCCGCGGACGAGCCCTGAGGGAACAAAAAAAAAAAAGGGGGTATGCACAATCAACCAAGGGTTGCGGTGCTATCGGGGCGGCAAGGCCGCGGACGAGCCCTGAGGGAACAAAAAAAAGCTAATTGTGACATTACCGTCCAGTGACGTCACAGATCATGTAGGCAAGATAATGGTGTTTGAAATCAATGAAATTCGCATTTTCAAATATTTTTTTTGCATCGTTATTTTTGTCGTATGTGAAATGAAAAAAATATTAAAAATCATCTTTGTGGTATGTCTATCAGATGTGATAAAAAAAGCATGCAAATTGTCTATTGTTTCACGGTCTCAAAACATAAATTGGTTTCGTTTCAGATGTCATGATTGTGGGGGGACCGTGGGGTACTGTGACGGACTGTTTGAAGGACCGTTACACACTGTGAGACTTCAATGAATTATTGTAGCTCTGCATTAATATTAAGTTTTGCTCATCGGAAGTGTTCAGTTACATTTCATAAATACATAACATGTTGAAAAGATAATTTTATTGATATTGTGATTTTAAAATGTAACGCCTTACTGATGTTCTAGTCAGAAGTTTAATTTCGTTTTTATAATATGTATTGTAAATATGAAGAACATTTTTTTGTACAAAAATATTTTTAAGTGCTATGTATGTATGAACATTGAAATGAAAATATAATCTTTGTTGTAATAAATAAGTGGTGTGGATTATATATATATATATATATATATATATATATATATATATATATATATATATATATATATATATATATATATATATATATATATATATATATATATTGTAATAGGTGTAGCATTTGAGGCCATAAGTATAGATGTGTCCAATCTATTTACATAAACAGATTGTTCCAAACCAGGTCAACTACCCATTGGCTCTCATGTGAATTGAACCCACAACGCTCAATTTACGGACGGGTGTCTTAGCAAGCTGTGCTCCGTTGGCACCTCACTGTAGAATTTAATGTGCAATAAACTACGAGGGCGGGTCAATAAGTCCGTAACTTTTTGAATTTCACGCCTCTTCATAGGAAGGGCAACACTGCTCCTGTCAACAAGCATCTGTCAGTTGACCCCTGCCAAATTTTGAACAAGCTGCGTCATTTAGTTTGTGTTAGAGAGCCATTGAAAGCAGACAACCTCTTCAGTTATAATAAAAATGGAAAAAAGTGAATTTCATGTGCTCATAAAGCATTATTTTTGCGGAAAAAAACATCACTAAAGGCAAAGCTAAGCCTGATAAATACTACGGGGACTCTGCACCATCAGTTTCCATGGTAAAAAGTGGTTTACTGAATTTAGTAGCGGCCGTACAAGCAGAAATGGCGCCGAACGTTTTGGACGTCCAGTTGTGGTCGCTATACCCGAAAGAATTGAAAAAATTCACGATATGGTGTTGGCCGATCGGGGATTGAAAGTGCGGGACATTGTGGAGGCCATAGGCATATCACATGCCTTAGTGGTTTCGATTTTGCATGATCACTTAGGTCGGAGAAAGCTATCTGGAAGATGGGTGCCGTGTTTGGCGTTGTTCAATCGCAATAGGGACGAGTTTGGCGTCGTTTCGTAACCGTGGACGAAACATGGATTCACCACAACACACCAGAGATCAAGCAACAGTCAAAACAGTGGGTTTCTCCGTGTGAATCGGCGCCCAAGAAGTACACAAGGTGGGTTTGTCAGCCAATAAAGTCATGGCGACCGTTTTTTTGGGATGTACGCGGTATAATCCACATTTATTACCTTCAAAATGGAAGAACAATCAATGGCGGATATTATACCAACTTATTAGACCGATTCAATGACGATTTGAAGAAAAAACGACCGCATTTGGCCAAGAAAAATGTTCTTTTCCACCAAGACAATGCGATGGTGTACACATGTGTAGTCTCTATGGTGAAACTGCATAAATTGGGCTACAAATTGCTCGCTCATCCGCCCTATTCTCCGGGTTTAGCCCTGAGTGACTATTTCTTGTATCCACACTTAAAGAAGTGGCTCGGCGGAAAGAGATTTGACCACAATGATGAAATTATCTCACAAACAAATACCTATTTTGAGGACCTCGACAAATATTATTTTTTGGAAGGCATAAAAACATTGGAGAAACGTTGGACGAAGTGTATAGAGCTCAAATGAGAGTATGTTGACAAATAAAATGAATTTTTGTCAAAAAACTTGTGTTTCATTCAAAAAGTCACGGATTTATTGACCTGCCCTCGTAACTATATGCACTGACGAAAATTAAGAAATCGAAACTAGTTTCTGGTCCTGGACTCCTAATTATCATGAGGGTATCAAATAGAACAAGTAGTGGAGAAGGAAGTAGCGACCCTGTGGTGGTTGTGCCGGGTGATAAGGAGGACCTGGGGACTTAATCCTCAGATCCTGCATTGGTTTTACACTGAGACCCTCATACCGAGAGTCCTCTGTGGGGCAGTGGTCTGCAGGAGTGGTGTGAATCAAACTGCTACCCAGAATCTGGCCAAACTTCAAAGGTTGGCAAGGCTGGGTGTCACCAGTGCTTTGAAGACGTCACCCTCAGCCGTGCTAGAGGTCTGGCTGATGCCGCCGCCGTTTTCCATCTGTATCAGAACGGAGGCTATGGTGTTGCATATCAGAATGCGAGACTCTGGAAACTGATGTGGTGAGGGAGTAATCACAGAACATGCAAATCTTGTCAAGGAGGTGGAAAAGGAAATTCCAGTTTCGACCTTCAAGGTACGATTATATTAGGCCGACTAGGACATATACCCTCAGAATCACTAGCCAGAATCAATGAAAGGATAATGAGGTTGCTTTCCGACCTCCTAACCTGGTCTGTTTTAGTGATGGATCACGTATGGAGGAGCAGCACTGTTCTGGGGCGGGAATATGCATCGATAGCCTGAGGGTGCACGAGAGTTATGCTCTGGACGCATATACCACAGCATTAGAAACAGAGGTATCTGCTATCCTGTCTGTAGCTATTCGGCAGGATCTGAGGACGAGCTCAGAGAATGTGTATATATTTGCTCGGATAGTCAGGCGTTCTGCTCGCCCAAAGTTAGATCAATGCTGGTTCAGCAGTGCGCTGACACTCGTTCGGAGCCGGCCAGGAGAAAGAAGGTACAGCTTATGTGGGTTCCGGAACACTGATGCATAGCGAATGACCTCGCAAGGCTTGGTTCCCGGCGGCCACTCTGTGGCCCGGAGTCTGCTATATGCCTGGTCTCTGACGCCCTAGATAGATGGACTGAGAAGCCCATGGAGAAGGACTGGGGGTCCGTCAGTGGCTGTAAAGAAGCGAGGGACTTCGTGGAGAGGCCGGGTAGAAACAAGACTGTCTGGCTTCTTGGTAGGAGTCGTTCTGCACTTCGATATAACATCGGGATACTAACAGGCCACTGTAGTCTCAGAAGATACCTTACATGGTAGGTGTCGAGAGGGATCCCACTTACCAGGAATGTGATGAGACTGAAGAAAGTTTTATCACTGCCTGTGTGAATGTGAGACTTTTGAGAGTCTTGACGTTTGGTGACGAAACCGAGGAGAAATAGGGCATGGTGACTGGATGCCGGGGTTGGCAAAAAGGGCCTGATGTGGCCTACTTGCCTGGCCCTAGCTTCCCCACCATTACTACTACTACCATATAGCAAGAACAAATGATCTCCCGACAGCCTTTATAATTGCTATTTCTAAGCGAGAGTATGGTATTGCTAGATTGTTTTCATTTCTTGCCTTGGAGGTGACTGCTGTTTTATTAGTCAGTAATTCTGACTTATTTATTTATAGATATGTACATGTAGCAGACGGACCAGTAAATATAAGTTTGTTACAATAAATATGTTTTGATGCATTAAGTGTTCTACAGTCCACTCCACACAAGATCCTGATGTCTATCTTTTGGAGGAGAAGCATCTTAGCTTATAGGAAATGCTTTCGTTACGACTGGACACAGTTAGATTAAGTGGTACCCAAAAATTTGATGGTCTGTAAGTGCACTCCTTAATGAGTGGTAAACTGTATCACTTTTAGTTCTTCTCCTATTCAATGATAAGCTGTTTGCAGTTAACCAGTGTTCCGTTTGTAGTTAACCAGTGTTCTGTTTGTTTTATGGTGTTTCGTGATATATGTTTGAGGCCAGACCATGAATGAACTTGATTGTCAAAGGACGTGTCATCGGCAGATTCAGATATCCGAGTTGATTTGACATTTACTGGCAAGTTGTTGATATGTTTTTTAAATAAAAGAAAGGTATCAGAATAGTGCTGCTTCGATTTAAATAATTACACTTCCATTTGGCTTCTGTACTCTGTTTTGTAAATATGGCCTTATTAAATCAAGTGGAAGACCTCTTATTTCATAGTGATCTGGTTGATGTGGTTTATGGTTCAGAGAAACCAATGCTTTACCGAGGTCAGACAAGGTTGCGTCTATTATGCTCACATTATTATATTTTTTTATTTCAACAACACACCACGACGGCTTACAGTCTAAATACTATCCTACCGTGGGTGTCGACAAGGAGGAAAGAGGCAACTTGTTAATTCTGGACTTGAAGGTTCAGGGGAGAAGGAAAAACATGTGCCGGCAAGGAGTTCCACAACTTGGAAGTCCTCGGGACAAAAGCGCGGGCATAACAAGATGTTCTATGTCTGGTGACCTGGACAGATATCTATAAAAGAGAGAGAGGTTACTAACGGCACGTCGGTGGGCAAGGGATGGCAGCCTTTGGGTGAGGGTAGGGTCACTGATGAGACGTATAGCTCTCTTCTGAATGGAGTCCAGGATAGCGAGTGTAGAAGCGGCAGCAGCACACCAGATGTGGGAGCAGTATTCGAGGTTTGGTCTTATTTGTGAAGTATGTAAAGTATAGAGATTAGCTGGTGAAAAGTATTTGCGAGCCCGGAAGAGGAAACCTAATTTCTTAGCAGCCGCTTCTGCAATTGATGTGACATGTTGGTGCCAATTGAGATTTCGATTGGAGTGGAGGGTGCTTTCGTCCGCGTAACTGTGAACTGGGTTGGATGTGCTAGAGAGGAGGTCATTGATGTGGAGAAGAAACAAAGTAGGGGCTAAAGCTGAACCTTGAGGAACTCCTGCATTAATTTGATACAGTTTAGAGGAATGGCCATGCACGACAACAGAAATGCTCCGGTTGGAAAGGAAATTTGCTGTCCATGTACAGAGTTTTGGTGGTAAGCCATAGGCCGGTAGTCAAATGCTTTGGATATGTCTAGAGCGACAATCTGGGATTCACCGTGTAGTTCCATAGACTTGTTCCAAGAATAAGTGACAAAGGAAAGGAGGTCGGCAGTTGATCTGCGCTGACGGAATCCATACTGCCTGTCGTGGATTAGACTGTGTTTTTCAAGAAATTTTAGTAATTCGGTGTTTATATACTTTTCCATCACTTTAGAGATGACTGAAAGGAGAGAAATAGGCCTGTAGTTGCTAGGAAGCGCTTTAGATCCTTTCTTGGGGACAGGTTGTACTCGAGCAGTTTTCCAGTTACTAGGGAATATGCCTCTATTGCAAGATGTCTGAAACAGACGAGTCAGGACAGGAGCAAGTTCTGGTGCGCATTTTTTGAGAACAATTGCTGGGATCTCGTCAAGGCCAGAGGCTTTCCTGGTATTAAGGGAAGAGAGCATCTTTCGTACCTTTCTAGTTTTAAAAATGATATCTGTCATTTTATGCGCGACATTGGGAACTGTCGATGGTTGAACGTTTGGAGGTGGGTTGAGAGTACAATTGCCGGCGTACAACGAGGCAAAAAGTTCAGCCTTGCCCAGGGCGGTAGAAACAATTTCATCCCCTGAGACAAGAGGTGGGAACGTGCTCTTGCAGAAATTATTCCCAATAGATTTAGCAAGAGTCCAGAAGGGTTTGCTGCCGCTGGAGCTTAAGAGGACTTTGTTTTTGATATGGTTATTAAACGAGTTTTTTGCCTCAGAAAGAATGCGGACATAGCGGTTTCTTGCGTCGTTAAATGCTTGACATTTTTCTTGACTGGGATTGTGTAGAAGCTTTTTGTGAGCTTCGACCTTTTCAAGTCTGGTCACAGGATTTAGAGAACCAGGGCTTTTGAGTGGCTGCAGAGGTTTTCTGTGTACGTGGAATAAATAATTCCATGTCAGCTTGGATAATTTCGGTGACGTTTTGTGAGATATCAGAGGCGTCAGGATGAGAGAAGCAGACAGACGCCCATGGAAATGAGGAAAAGTAATCCCGCATTTCGTCCCAGTTCGCGGAGTTGTAGTGCCAAACGATACGTTGGTGTGATGACTGTGTGACCTCTGGTTGCATTGCGCAGGAAGCAGTGACCATGCCGTGGTCTGAGCGACCCAGGGGGGCGGTGACTGATATCTTATAGCAGTCAGGATTTGTAGTAAGAAGGAGATCCAAGGGATTTGAGCTGTGTGTTGGGATGCGAGGAAAGTAAGTAGGTTGCTGAACCATATTGGCTAAAGAATTGCTGACTGCAAAGGCCTCCGCTGCTCTTCCTTGTGGATCGGTTTTTGAAGATCCTAGCCATTCCTTATTATGGACGTTGAAGTCACCAAGAATAGTGACCTCGGAGGAAGGATATTCAGAAATCAGATGGTCGGTTTTTTCAGAAAGGTAGTCAAAGAGCTGGACAAAGTTGTTGTCAGAAGGTGACCGGTAAATGCAACAGATGAATTTAGTTGCAGCCCTGAGAGAGAGTTTTATCCATAGTATGTCTTTTCTTCCAGCTTCTAAATTGGGTAGTCTGGTCCAAAGAAGTAAGGAGCTCATATCCCGGGAAATTAAGGTGATTAGTGGCTGTTTTGGCACTGATTTGAGTTTCGGTCAGGAAGGGGAGTTGGGGCCTATTAGCCTGGAGGAAATGGTGGACGGAGTTCAGGTTAGAATTTAGGCCACATATATTCGAGAAGGATATTGTAAATCTCGATGCTGGCGCCCCCTGTACACCCCTCTCCCGGAGATCCGAATGTAGGGGTATTTTGCCTCCGGAATCTGTTGTACAAGGAGGAGCCATCATCATTTTTGGTTATAAGGGAAACCGACTCATACACCAGAACCGGAAACGTCTGTTGGGACTTAATTATGCCGTATTGCTAAGAAACTACTTAGACAACATATTTTTAGATAGGTGGATATGGTGCAAAGGATTAATTAAATGGCCACTGAGGTCCCCAGATTTAACTCCCCTGTTTAAATGGGGATATTTAAAAAGTAGTGTACCAAAATAAACCCAACAATCTAGATGTTGGGTTTAGACGGAGGTGGTACAAATAACTCCGAAAGTTATAGACATGTGGTTTCGTGATTTCCCGGTATTGGTGATGCTATAGAGAAGCTTAAATAGCTAAGCCAGATCTACATAAACAACAATCGCCATGGCCAATGCACATAATGAACCATTTTATACTGTACAGGTGGGCCAAAGTAGACGCTTTTTTATGGAAACTCATATTTCTGATAGAAAAAAATTGACCCCCGTCACACGGACCCGAATTTTATGGGAAACTCACTGGTGCAAACAAAATTTTGCGAGTTCATATTGTTTTGCCGCTAGAGGGCGTTTCTCGAATTTAGTCGATTTCTTTGATGTCCTATAACTGTTTTGTTTTTAAAGATAATTGATTTCTGAAAAAACTTTCTCACAGCAGTTTTTTATGTAGAATGGTTTGTTTTAATACAGTGTGATTCAAATATTTGCTGGACAAAAAAATGTTTGCTTAGGTGACGCCAGTATATTTTGACATTTGTATTTCTTAAAATCCTCTTTTCAAAAATATATAACACTATATATCTAAATTTAGCACTTTACGGCATATAAGGCTTTAAAATGTTTCCCTGCTTGGTTTAGTGTCAAGCTTAGAGGCATGTTAACTGAGAAGAAGAGGGTACACAGTCAATATAAGAAATATGGTAGAATAGATGATTATATTAGGTTTTCTGGTCTTCGGGAGGAATGTAGGAATCATCGTGATACCTGTTACAGAAATTTTATTGCTTATACTGAGAATAATTTTGAAAACAATCCGGGTTCTTTCTGGTCTTATATTAACAAGTTGAGGAGGCTTCATGATCTTCCTGAGGCTATGTATTGTGATGATGTTAGGAGTGATTCTTTGCCTGATTCAGTGGGTCTTTTTGCTAGTTTTTTCTCATCTGTGTATGAGGGTCAAGCTGGGAGTGTCCGCCCCGATCCTCTTTTGTGTGGGTCTGTAAATATGACTGTGCCTAGTGTTACTTCTGCTGATATCATTGATCGTATCTGTGGTTTGAAAGATAAATTTACTTACGGTCCAGATGGAATCCCCTCCCATCTGCTAAAATCTTGTGCCTTCACCTTGGCAATTCCACTGAGGATTATCTTTAACAGGTCTTTGTTGTCTGGCGAGTTTCCACATGTTTGGAAACATTCTTATTTTATGCCCGTTCATAAGCAGGGGCCAAAGCATTTGGTTACTAATTATAGAGCTGTTTGTATTCAGTCAAAGATACCTAAACTACTTGACTTTTTTGTCTCTAGACATATAACTTGGGAATGCAGACATGTTTTTGTCAAACAGCAGCATGGTTTTCTTAAAGAAAGATCTACAACAACCAACCTTCTTCTTTACCAGAATGTATTTGGTCTCAGCTTTGGAGGATAGGATACAGGTTGATTCGGTGTATACATATTTGATAAGGTTAATCACGCCTTATTATTGTCAAAACTTGCATTGTTGGGTTTTAATGCCAATTTGTTGTCTTGGGTGCGCAGCTTCCTTACGGGTAGGTCCCAGAGTGTAAAGATCAGAAACTTCATTTCTGATAGTATTACTGTTTCTTCATGAGTCCCTCAGGGTTCACATTGTGGACCAGTCCTCTTTAATCTTTTTATCAATGATATCATACATTCACTTAAGCATAGTCAGATTTTGATGTTTGCTGATGATATCAAAATTTTCAAGATTGTTCGTTCCAGACAGGACGCTTTACTTTTACAGGAAGAGTTAAATCGTTTTGCTCGGTGGTGTGGTGACAATCTTCTGACTGAATGTTGATAAGTGTTTCTGCATAACATTCACTAGAGCTCAGTTTCCCATTGACTTTGTGTACTTCATGGTCTCTAGTGCTTTACAGAGGAAGGAAATGATTAAAGACTTGGGTATTGTATTGGATAGGGAATTATCCTTTAAGGATCACATAGATTACATAGTATCTAAAGCATATAAAATGTTAGGGTTTATTCATAGATCAATTCTGGATTTTTCATGCAATATCTTGAGAAGACTGTGTTGTGGTCTGGTTCGCGCTTTGTTGGAATGCTCTTCTGTAGTCTGGAGTTCGAATTACAATATTTATATCAATCAGACTGAGGCCATACAAAATAGATTCTTGAGAATATGTGCTTACAGAATGGGCTTGCAGAGAAATGATCTTAACTTTTCTTATTTGCGGAATCGGCTGCACTTGCAGTCACTCAGTGGTAGAAGGATTGTCAGTGATGTTTATATTTTGCATAAATTATTAGTGAATAAAATTGATCGTCCTTCTTTGCTTGAGTTAGTCTCTCTAAGTATTCCGGACCGCACGAGAGCAAGGGAGGTTTTCGTGGTTCCCTTCTATCGAACCAAATATGGCTTTTTCAGTCCAATGTCGAGAGTAGCGAGAGCTGCAAATGAGTATTCGGAGCTTTTGTATATGTTTAATGATTCTCACCGTTCAATTAGAGGCATTTTGAGAGGTGTTATTGATTGAATTGTCATACTGGTTATGTTTTACTTTTTTGTTATGTTCTCATATTGAGATAGGTTATTTAAGACTAATGTAGTTTTAGATGTTCGTATTATTTTTGTAAATGGTTGATCCGTTGAATAAATAAAAAATAAAAAATTAATGAAAAAAATGAAGTAGCCACTATGGTATACTGCCGCATGAGAATTGTTTTATAGTGGATTTGTTACTAACTTACTAATTGGCTTGAATTAGAGTATATATGTATTTATAAACTTAACACTACTTTATTGTAACAATTATTAACCCTCGCTAGACCCGCAAATATGAAAAATGAATGAAATAAAACTAAATATAGGTATTTATAAATTATGAAAAGAACATTAAACATATAAGAATCAGTAACATTCGCAACAATTAACAAAATTAGAGAAACATGTTACCTGATAATATACACTTTATAATGCATGTTCAAATTGGCTACCGTTGTCATTCATACATAAGCGGCAACTTTTCTTGACAACATTTGCCAGGTTTCTTGACTCAATATTGGTTATTGTGGCAAATGCATTTTGTACTGCTTCCTCTAGTTATTCTTTTGAGGTAATACGTTGTTTATATACCAAATCTTCCCCAAAGATAATAATCAAGTGGTGTCAAGTCTGGTGACCTGGCTGACCAAGCTATTTGCCCTTGGTTCCATATTCATTCTTGACCAAACAGCTCATATAAGTACTGACTTATAACTCTTGACTTGTTGGGCAACACACCATCTTGTTAAAAAACTATAGGCCCCTGTCTGGTACTTACCAGTCCAACGACAGAACCCTTTTCAGACGACTTGTCTGAAAAGGGTTCAACATACATTTGAAGGATATGTAAATATCGCTCCGAATTCAGTACGCCATCATAAATATAGGAATCAATCATTTTTCCACGCAAAATTCCTGCCCATACATTAAAACTGAAACTGCGTTGATTTCTTAGTAACTGTTGCATTAGGATTAGCACGGTCCCATGTATAACTATTATATATCCTCCTGCTACTAATAGTTGCCTCATTCGTCCAAATACAGTCCAAGCCAAAGGTTTCACTTTCACACTTCTCCAAATACCACTCACAGAATTGCAGTCTTTTATCATGATCCCCTGGATTTAGATGGTGTCTTTTCCTAGGTTGTTAAGCTCTAAACTTATGTTTTTTTGAAATTCGTCTGGCAGTTGTCCTTGGGATACCAGTTTGTGTATGCAAATTTCGGGTAGAGTTTGGGGTTATTTTCAATTGAGCCCAAAACTGTAATATCCATTAATTGATTGATGATCAATGTTATTATTGTTCTGTCACGGTTTAGAAAGCGCACCAAAATTTGTTTTCAGTCTTTGAAACATTGTACCAAACGGCTGTGGTTCTTCTAGATAATGTCCATAATGTTAACTGGCAGCTGTCAGATTCTCATTAGACCCGATAAAACATTGTAACATATCGTATTTTTCATAGTTTTGATACATTTTCAATGTTTGAAACCATCTCTCAGACCAGTTTGACAGCCGCCAACTTTGTTTCCTTTACAATAATTATCAATTAGCGCTATGAGCTTGTAATGGCTACTTGATTTTACAGTTAATTTATTTTAAAAAGCCTTATATATCGTAAAACGCTAGATTTAGATATATAGTATTATATATTTTTGAAGAGGATTTTAAGCACCAAGAGAAAATTAAAAAATATATGGGGGTGTCCCATAAGTCGAAAAAAACTTTCGCTATAGCAAACTTTTCAATCACCCTATATTAAAACAAACCACACCAGCTTATTATATATTAAAAACTGCTGTGAGAAAGTTTTTTTTCTTCAGAAATCAATTATTATTAAAAACAAAAAAAGTTCTAAGAAATCAAAGAACATAAGTTTCCATAAGAAGGCTTCTACTTTGGCCCACCCTGTACAACGTGTCCAGATTTTGTTGCTTTTGTGGGTATCTCGGTTATGAGAGTGGAGATAGAAGGTTGCGACTTGCACAATATTGTTCTAACTTTTTGTGGAACCAACGATGCCAAAATCAAAACTGACATGGCACTCTTTGTTTTTTAGGTACAGGTGATTTTGAAAATTTATCATTTTTTGATTTTTAGGCACCCCTGTATCTCCTTTATGCGATTAGATAATAAAAATGTGAGAACTAATTTTTTTACGTAGAGTTCAATGATACACATAGTTTTTTTTCTTCTATTAAGCGCAAATTTTGTGATAGAAACCAACATATGACTTTATGTATATTTTTATGTCATTGGAGCCAGCTCATTTAGAGCTAGTCAGAAATTATGTGAGCTGGGAATTCTAGGATTGTTTTTGAAATGTATAGAATCCTTTATGAGTGGGTAAGTGTGCTGATCATCATTCTGACTGTTACAGTGAACATCTGGACAGCCAAGGGGGCAGTACTTGGACCTCTTCTGTATCAACTAGGTGATTCAACTAGGTGATTCTGTTTAATGCCAGCCGAATTTAAAAAAAACTGAATTGCTTTTTACCTTTTATGAAACAGGTAACAAAATTCTAATATAGAGAGCTTTCTACAACACCAGAGAATTCTTGGATTTTGAATTTTATTTTTAGCCATCTACTTATAATATTGTATTGGATTCATCGATTGTTGTTGCCCTTACTTGGTGAAACTTGTCCATACTACATACAGACTTGGAGGCTACTTCTCTGGCTTCACTGTTGGTTTTTGTAGGTGAAGGACGTAGCCAGCGTGTGAGCTAACTGGAGCAAGTGGCCCTTCGAATTCTGGAAGTTCTAGGGTAGTCTTCAATGCTTCTGTGACTATAGTTTCGCTGCTTGACAGCATTTTCAGACAGATTAAAATTGAATTCAATTTTCAGACAGATTAAAATTGAATTCAATTTTAATCTCTCTGAAAATGCTGTCAAGCAGCGAAACTATAGTCACAGAAGCATTGAAGAACATCCTAGAACTTCCAGAATTCGAAGGGCCACTTGCTCCAGTTAGCTCACGGTTTTTGTAGGTGAAGAACGTAGCCAGCGTGTGAGCTCACTGGAGCAAGTGGCCTTTCGAATTCTGTAAGTTCTGGGGTGTTCTTCAATGCTTCTGTGACTATAGTTTCGCTGCTTGACAGCATTTTCAGACAGATTAAAATTGAATTCAATTTTTAGACAGATTAAAATTGAATTCAATTTTAATCTCTCTGAAAATGCTGTCAAGCAGCGAAACTATAGTCACAGAAGCATTGAAGAACATCCTAGAACTTCCAGAATTCGAAGGGCCACTTGCTCCAGTTAGCTCACGCGCTGGCTACGTCCTTCACCTACAAAAACCAACAGTGAAGCCAGAGAAGTAGTCTCCAAGTCTGTATGTAATATTGTATTGGGTTTGTTTTGGTTTTCCTGAATATGGGTTGTATGTTCGACTTTGTTAAGGTTGCCATGACGGATCCTATATTTGCATTTTAATTTATATTACTTTTATATATGTAAATCTGTATAATTTTGACTAACCATGTAAAGTATCGACAGTCGCCAAATATATATTTAGAAATTGAAAAACTGCCTTTTTTTTTTAAGAGAGCCTTGAGTTCCAGTTGAATCATTTATATTTATAATTACAGGTTAACTTAATAATTGATGTGTTAACAAATGCTAATGTTTTGGATAATTTTCAGAGACGCCTCTTGCATTTGAAGATGCCTGCTTCAAGAAATTGAAGCAATTAACATGGACAATATCTTGGTAAATATATGTATATATTTTTATCAACATTAATACAGTTATTTATAAAGGTATCTTATTTTTGGAATGACATTACAAACTGTGCAGATTTACACTTTTTTTTGTCGTTAGTAAATATATTACAATTATAAAAAATTGGAGTCACAAATGAGGCTTATTCAAACAAAACACAAAAGAAACAATCGAGTAACGTGTTCAAGACATACCTGATGAATAAACCCCATTCAGACTAGTTGTAACAATATTATTGGCATGTCACTGATTTACTAATGCTTAAATTACAAATAAGATAATATTATGTTAGTTATATTGTTTTAAATAATGATTCTTACATTTCCTAATAAACATATAATAATAATAATAATGTAAATCTTGCAACACAGTTCAATACAGTGACTTTTCTCTAGGCTTTATTGTTAATGGTAATAGGTGACTGTTTCATCTGCAGCACAAGAGATCTCATACGAGAAACATCTTTGCTTCCTTGCTTGGCTTTCGGGTTAAAATCACAGAGTTTCGCAATCCTCTCCCATTCGGTGCCTGGTTCTATTTCATTATCTTCTGCTACGAATTGTTTCTCAGCGTTCCTATTTAAATCAGGCCAATTAAATTATTTTACTACACAACTTTAAAGAAAGCAAAAACTAAAGTGAAACTAGCACATATCAAGAAAATGTTATCCATGCAACAAGCAATAATGACAAATATTTAGTAACAAAGTGTTTTTTTGAAAAACGTGAAAACTTCTGGAAGTGATAATATTCCATAACAATAACACCACCCATCAGACCATATAATTATTATAAAGTGTACTTATAGTATTTCAATTCACAGGGTGGTATTAATGATTCGGTAACATAACAAATTATTACAACATAAATAATCCAATATATATAGTAGTTACACACACACACTCGCATACACATTGGGTGTTTTTTCTAACAATACCTTAAAATATAATGATTTAACGTAATTCAACCCTATACCAAGCTGCAACCCTAAGGAAATATATCTACGGGCTCGAAGTCAAAGCAAAAAAAAATAGCACAAGGTACTTTTACAGTTTAACATAAATTCAATTTCAAATGAATTAAAGAACTTGTGCCTCAGAACTGAAGGGTACTGAGTTAGATCCCAGGGTACTCCTTACACTTTTTCAGCACAAACTGTAACATTAACATCAACCGAGGTTCTGGCATTGTATTTGAGCAAGTTGAATGTCTGCACGTTCAGCACTTCGGAAGGGGCGTAAAGCCGTCGGTCCCGTGTCCATGCGATGTTGGGCATGTTAAAGCTCCCTATCCTCCTTACAGAAAGGCAGGGGTTCGGCAAAATTTCCAAGATAGTGAGGTGAAACTGCTCCCTGGCGTCGGTGATTGGCCACAGTCGCGAAAATAGGCCGACGTTAAAGAAACAAAACATACAGATGAATTAACTTCTGGTAGACAAACATTAGCACCGTACATGCATTCTAATACTCTTTCTACCTTGTAATTTTCCTCTCCTTTTCAGGTGGTTGGTGTTACAATTTTTCATCCATGTATAGGTACAGTCCTGTCCTCTCACGAAAATGAACATGCAATATTAAGTGTAAAAATTCAATAGGGTGGTTGTTCCCATTGCACAAAGCAACTTTCTAGAACCTTCTTTTTGACATACTCTCTTCTTTTTTTCCGAGTTATTAGCGTTACAAGTTTTGGCAAATGTCATGCTTTTTGAGTATTTTCACAATACAGTCCCCTCCTGTTATGAACTTTTCAATGCACAAAGTAACTTTCTAGAACCTTCCTTTTGACGATTCTTTTGTCATCTGGATTTCGACTTCAGTGCAATGTTGACATTGGTAGGGGAATTTGCCAGAATTCAGGAAGAAAATATACATGACTGGGTGTTACATTTCTGGTAGTATGAAATATTCTCTTTCATTTTTGCACGTTGCATTACAAATGAAATGCCCTAGTTTGCCAAAGGACTTTAACTTGAAATAGTTGATAATAAAGATTAGGTTTTTATCCTCTTGCATAAGGAAATGAGTAATTCGCTGAAAGAAGTGGCACCAACTCAAAAATTATTAGGAAACTGGGACAGTGTGTTCATTGGTAAAGAAATTTCCCTGAAGTTACATTGTTGGTAGTATGAAAAATTTTCTTTCGTTTAAATTTTTTGCAGTCTGCATTATAAATCAAAATTTCGGTACGCAGCAATTACATTATCATCGTGAATTGTACACTATTAGTACAACATGTTACTAAAATTAACACTTTCAATTTAAACAGATCTTAAAGATTGGGATTAAAAGCCCTAATGCAGGCTCATTTGAAGAATTTTTTAGAAAGTGTTACCATGGATATCTCCCCCATTACAAAAAAAAAAGACATTTTAATCTTGTTGTTCTAGCTCTTTTTGAGACAAATGCCCAAAACTGAATTTTCTATGAAGCATATTTTAATATGGTATATCTAGGTAGTGTAACTCTCTTTAAAAGAAACTTGTATTACGAATTTGAAAGCTACAAAAGCTTTCTAAAAGAAAACTCAATTCATATTTAGAAAAGTCTGGACACAGCAAGTGCGTTATAGTAGTGAGTTTTCATAAAAATGTGTTTAACAGCAAATTTGTCTTTTTAATGAAGGCAGGCATCAAATTTGGTTATCAGTATAACCTATATAGTAAAAATTATGTACCATATTTCATCAAAATAACTTTATTGCTTTAAAAAGTACAAAAATTTTCCGAAAATAAATTTAAGATGTTCCCCAAAAAAACTGGTCTGATTTTTCTGGCCAGCGAACCTGTTCAAGCTATTTACCCACCTAGCAAGATATAATTATCAACAAAAAGCTTTCTGAAGGAACTCCCAAAAAAATTTATATGAAAATTTGCAAACAATTATTTCACGAAAATTCGCAAAAAAGTATAGACTATTAAACCACAAACTCTATAACTGAAACTACTGCCAAATAACCATAGAAGGGGTCTATTTGAAATTAATTTTCTGCAAATATTTTAGTAAAATGAAGGACAATGATGGTTGAAGCCGTAACATAACGCTTTGTAAAACATTTACATCGTTTTACGAAAAATTCGCTAAAAAACATTAAAGTTTTGTTAGTATAAGTTTATATACAATTCTAACTATCCTCGCCTCCCTATCCACCGATTGAAAAATGTTAAGTCGGGGTATTGCTGGACATTGATTTGGTAATGTGCTGGTGCTCTATCCTTTTTTTGTTGTTGTAGTCGGTTAAAAAATAAATCAAATGGTGTCGAATAAATTGATTGCGCATGTCATTCTTTCGGTCCTCATCGTCCTGTCCATCTGCCAGCAAACACGTCATTAAGAAATAACCGAACGTTGGCACCAAAACGAGGAGACACTCCATCTTGTTGAAACAATTATTTTACATGTAATGTTTAGGTAATTAAATTGTCGAAATTCTTTTATTTCCTTGTATCTTCAAAACAAAGCTACCTTTGGAAAATTACCAAAGGACAACATATTCTTAAAATAACGCGGGAAATCACAGTTTGTTTTTTCGTTGTAGGTTTACTAAACAGCATGTTTAGTTGACAATCCTGTTATTTTGTGTTGTCTCATAGACTAAACACAAGGCCTTAAAAATTATTTGCTTATCTTGAAAGATTTAATCGTATATTCAAACACATTCCACTTATTTTTAAACACCCACATCAGATAGTTACATAGGTACTTAGGGAAATAATTAAGTTTTGATCGAATTGACTTCAGCATTTGGCAACTATTTACCTAGCACATATTTGTTTCAGGTTCTCAGTCTAAAAATTGCAAATTTTGACGTTTCATATCGCCACTTTGACGTTTTAAAAAGAAAAAGTTTCAACAAAAATTTTCGAAGTAATTTTTCTGTTATTTCTTGACCTTTTTGCGTCAAGAAAACCTTATCCTTGTCTGTAATATACAATAGATCTTGATAGCCACACAAAATATTTTGGTTTTATGCATTTCTCTGGTCATCAGTGGCACCCAAATTTTTAAAAAATATCTATATATTTTTTTCCTTTCAACTTATAGATCTTAATTTTGGCATGTAGGGTAAGTTTAACAGTATAAATCTAAGTACCAAATTTGGTTGCCATAGCTGCGTTATTTTCGGAGATATAAAAATTTTACGAAAGAAAACCCAACATTTTCCAGGAAAAATAGGATGACACCTACCAAATATTATCAAAATCGGTTTATTATTTTTTGAGTTATCGATCACAGATCTCATTAGTGAAAGTAAAAAAGAATTTTTTTTTTAATATCTATATATTTTTTTCCTTTCAACTTACAGATCTTAATTTTGGCATGTAGGGTAAGTTTAACAGTATAAATCTAAGTACCAAATTTGGTTGCCTTAGCTGCGTTATTTTCGGAGATATAAAAATTTTACGAAAGAAAACCAACATTTTTCAGGAAAAATAGGATGACACCTACCAAATATTATCAAAATCTGTTTATTATTTTTTGAGTTATCGATCACAGATCTCATTAGTGAAAGTAAAAAAGAAAGAAACTATTTACCAAATTATAAATGTGGCAGGTAATTTTTCAACAATAAAAAGTTTTTTTTAACAAACTCTCTTTTTTTATCAACAATTAAAAATGTCTGCTGCAATTTATAATTTTAGACTTAAAGGTGACAAAACTATACAGGCGTTTTCAAGAAAAATGATTGGCCCAAACGTATGAAATTTGAAATAATATTGTTCCTACCGAGTATTAAAGTTAGTGTATGCCGCCAGCTTAAAAATTATTAGCAAACTGGTACACATTGAATTCAGTGTTAACATTGGTAGGGAAATTTCTCTGAATTGAGGGAGAAAATATGCTTTTTTAAAGATTATGTGTTGGAGGAAACAAGTATATTCAAGGTGATGCGTCCCCTACCTTGATCATTAATACTATGGATGTTAATTGCACTTGTTGATATTAAATCCATACGTAAACATTTAATATACTTTATTATTTCACTAACTGAATAAACTATATAAAACAATCCAACAGTACATAACAGATAACTGACCGAGCGTGGAGAGACGTATCTTTACTGTATCGGTTGGTAGCGAAGAGAGAGAGAGAGATCCCTGGTGTCTCTTATATAGTAGTTCTTGACAGCTTGCTATCGAATAACGTAACGTAACGTTTAGCTGTCAAGAGAAACACAGAGTAGTGTTGACGGAAACACTGCGGTCGGAACCACCGCCACAAATACTTTATTTATATCAATTCACTAATCAAGGTTTGCACGAAGAACGACTATAAGACTGGTTTTGGTACATCAAACATTTTCGCCATGTAAATTTTTGGATCGGTTTTAAGCCTTTTATATCTTCTTAGGGATTCAACCTTGTATAATGGTAGATTTTGTTAAATAAAGATATTTTAAGGTCCTCTTCTACATTTACCTGCTCTGTATCTATTTTTAGGCAAGACACAAGTATAGAAAGCATCAGATCAACAGTCCCACCAGTTTGATATTTCCAAAAGTTTTTTGCTATGTGCAGGAATAGCAATTTTGTATATACAAGAGGGTATTTTTATTTTAAAATGTTAAATGAGGTTTAAAAGGACATAATTAGCCATCACCTAGCATTATTATCTAAAAATATAAGCACTCTTCAAGCATTGATATAATTGAAGCATAATTGCTTTAAACCAAACTATCAAAATACAGCTAAAAATCAAAATAGCTAAAATATTAATATTATATTATATAAAAATAATATTAAGGTTTCCAGACACAAGAATTAAAAAAGCAGTAGCCTCACTTGTTTTCTAACTGCCCAAGAAAATTTATGTACTTATTCAGCACGTATCTCAGACTTATTGAATGGACATATTGTATGACTTCAGACAATAAAGGTGACAGCGGAACATGCCATGCATTACTGCCCTGTGGCAAAACAAACCAGCTATATACTTTTTGGTGAACCACGGCTGGAACAAGCAGACTTGGACTTATATTCCACATTGTCATCAGTCTTTCAAAATAATGAATCTGATCGTCGAAATATAAATATAAGTGAGCCGCACGGCTATGATGTCGCAGTGGAAGGCCTGATCCTTGGCCAACTCAATTTTAGAGTAATACCAGGGCGAGTCAATAAGTGCGTGACTTTTTGAATTTCCCGCCTCTTCACAGGAAGGGCAACACTGCTCCTATCAACAAGCATCTGTCAGTTGACTCCTGTCAAATTTTGAACAAGCTGCGTCATTTAGTTTGTGTTAGATAGCCGTTGAAAGCAGACAACCTCTCGAGTTATGACGAAAATCGCAAAAAGAGAATTTCGGTGCTCATCAAACATTATTTTTTGCGAAAAAAAAAAATCACTCAAACCAAGGCTAAGCTTGATAAATACTATGGGGACTCTGCACCATCAATTTCCATGGTAAAAAAGTGGTTTACTGAATTACGTTGCGGCCGTATGAGCACAAATGACGCCGAACGTTCTGGATGCCCAGTGGAGGTTGCTACACCCGAAACAATTTAAAAAATTCATGATTATGGTGTTGGCCGATCAGAGATTAAAAGTACGGGAGATTATGGAAGCCATAGGCATATCACATGGCTCAGTGGATTCGATTTTGCATGATCACTTGGGAGAGAAAGCTATCAGCAAGATGGGGGCCGTGTTTGCTCACAAACGCAATCGTGTGACAACTTCGAAGGAGTGTAACCTCAATAGGGACGAGTTTTGCGCCGTTTCGTAACCGTGGACGAGACATGGATTCACCACAACACATCAGAGACCAAGCAGCAGTCAAAACAGTTGGTTTCTCCGTGCGAATCGGCGCCGAAGAAGGCCAAGGTGGGTTTGTCAGCCAATAAAGTCATGGCAACGGTTTTTTGGGATGCACGCGGTATAATCCACATTGATTACCTTCAAAACGGAAGAACAATCAATGGCGAATATTATACCAACTTATTAGACTGATTCAATGACGATTTGAAGAAGAAGAAAAAAACGACCGCGTTTGGCTAAGAAACAAGTTATTTTTCACCAAGACACATATGTGTAGTCTCCATGGCGAAATTGCATAAATTGGGCTACTAATTTCTCCCTCATCCGCCCTATTCTCCGGATTTAGCCCCGAGTGACTATTTCTTGTTTCCAAAATTAAAGAAATGGCTCGGCGGAAAGAGATTTCACTCCAATGATGAAATCATCTCACAAACAAATACCTATTTTGAGGACCTCGACAAATCTTATTTTTTTGGAAGGGATAAAAAAATTGGAGAAACTTTGGACGAAGTGTATATAGGTCAAAGTAGACTATGTTGAGAAATAAAATGATTTTTTTTATCAAAAAACCCGTGTTTCATTCAAAAAGTCACGGACTTATTGACACGCCTTCATAATAAGTGGATTTGCATCATTTTATACATGGTAAAACTTTGATGCCTGTACAAAACGTTAAGAAGATAAAATAACCTGCAATTAGGCCAAATTTATATCAAGCAAACAAGCTGTTATGACAGACAAGCTTTTTCAATACCCTCTTGTAATGAAATTGCTATTAATGAGTGACAAAAGTATCAAGCAATCATGTGTAAGGTCAATGTTTTCTTTAGCACATGTAAATGACTCAGAACATCACTTTAAAACAATGACAGATGACAGTTTTAAGTTATATGATCCATAACCATTCTATATACAATTAAATACTTACTTGGCTGCATCTCTGAGAATGCATAAAGAGAGAATAACGTTAAAATTGACAAAATAAGTATTTACAGCATATGGTACACAACTTATGACAAGACATGTTCCTAAATGATGTAAAAAACTTGATATATAATTTTTTTCAGCAATACTCTTGAGAATTATGATGACCCTTCAAACTTGAGATATATAGGAAGATGTTTTTTTTGTAATTAAATAAATCTGTTACTATGTGTCAATTTTATATATTTATCTAGAAAACAAAAATGTTGTGTCGAGCGCTACTGGTAAGAATAATCTAAGGAATTTGTATCAGGAACATATGGTGGCTAAACTTCATTTTTGTTTTAAAAACAGCTACACTTATGAGGCCACAGACCAAAATAAAGTTGCACAAGTTTACAGCTTTCCTCCGTATTTTGTCAACCCAGCAGTAAATTTTCTTATAAAAAAAGGGGCTAACTGTATCAATGAGGGTGGAGTAAATAGCTTTCAGCCTAACCACACAAACAGTTTTATTTTCAAGTAAGCATATGTCAGTCCTGTGTGCTTCTAACTCTTAGTCACTTAGTCCAATTGGTGTTCAAGCTTCTTTTTACCCTCTGTATTATTATTTCAAACAATTTTACATATGCATAGATTCCTTTTCCACCATTCTTTCTCCAGCTAATACTTCAATCACTGCCTTCATTTGCCACAGATCTTAAACGTTCTATAGCAACATTCCAATACATATCTATAAATAAAGATTGCCAGAGGTCTTCAAAACGCAACAATTTCACATTACCTATAAGTACAATTTGGAGAACCCCATCACAATACAGTTTTTAGACCTGACGATCGTTTCGCTAACAAAGTTAGCGTCATCAGAGGGATGAATAAACTACATTCATGCTAAGATGACGCTTGTTAGCGAAACGATAGACAGGCCTAAAAACTGTATTGTGATGAATTGGATTCTCCAAATTGTACTTATCAGTGCTCATCACCGGTTCCAAACTTCACTCGTTCACATTACCTTCTCAGTTTGAGCAAAATCTCTTACCAGCCAGTCATTATTACAAATCGGGATACAAAATAAAGTCACAAATTTTTTCTTTGCTAAATTTCGTCATAATTTTTTTATTTCAGTTTCAAACTTGTCCAGTAATGCCGCATAATCCCCTGTGATCATTCTTTCGCAAGATACTCTATAACTATAGATAGCAGTCTTATTCTTCTGAGTGATATGAGACTGGGGGTAACTTGGATGCCAGGAAATTCAAATGATATATAATGAAAAGTGAATCTGTATGAACCTAGTTTTGTTAAAATTGATCCCATAACATTCTAGTGGCGATGACATAATGAACTGTGTGTAGTTTTTTTAAGCTAGGTTATTAAATATGTTACGTATTACATATCGTTAACTTTTTTGTTTTTAAAAATAATTGATTTCTGAAGAACTTCCTCGCAGCAGTTTTTGATGTAGAATAAGCTGGTGTGGTTTGGTTTAATACAGGGTGATTGAAACATTTGCTGTTTTGCATTTTCTTGTTGGTCTTAAAATCCTCGTTTCAAAAATATATAATACTATATATCTAAATTTAGCACTTTATGATATATAAGGCTTTAAAATAACTTAAATCAAGTAGCCACTATGGTTTAGTGCCGCATGACAATCGTTTTACTGTGGATTTGACAGTAACTTACTAATTTGCTCGAGTTAGAGTATATATTTATATACTGAACAATACTTTATTGCAACAGTTAATAACCCTCGCTAGACCCGCAAAAATGAAGGGAATAAAACGAAATATATGTATTTGTAAATTATGAAAACACTTAGGAAATATTAACATTTACAACAATTAATAAAATCAGAAAAGCATGTTACCTAATAAAAGGCACTCTATAATGTATGTTCAAATTGGACACATCATCATTCATTCACGAGCGGCAACATTTCTTGAGACCATTTGCCGCATTTCTGAACTCAATATTGGTTATTGTGGCAAATGCATTTTGTACTGCTCCCTCAGCATTTCTCTTGGGGTAATACGTTGTTTATATACCAAATCTTTGATTCTCTCCTAAAGATAATAATCAAGTGGTTTCAAGCTTGGCGACCTGGCTAGCCAAGCTATTGGGCATAACTCGTTGAACTGTGGGGCGGCGCAGCATCTTGTTCAAAAAATATAAACCCCTGTCGTCGGACTAATGGCAAGTTGTCTAAAAAGGGTTCAACATGTGTTTGAAGGATATGTAAATATCGCGTCAAATTCAGTATACCACCATAAATATAGCAACCAATAATTCTTCCACGAAAAATTCCTGCCCGACATCACAACTGAAAGGCCTTGAGTTCCTGCGGTTACTGTTGCATGAGGATTAACACGGGCCCATGTATAACTATTAAATATCCCTGCGCTGCTGATACTTGCCTCATCCATTCAAATACAGTTCAAGCCACTTTTCAGCACACTTCTCCAAATCCCACCGATAGAGTGCAGTCCTCTATCATGATCCGCAGGAAGTATATGGTGTATTTTCCTATTTCATAAGTTCTAAGCTTTTTTTTTTAATTGGTCTGGCAGTTGTCCTTGCCTTATCAGTTTCTATATGCACATATCGAGTAGACATTTTCGGGTTATTTTCAATTAAGCCCAAAACTGTAATATCCATTAATTCTTGGTGATCAATGATATTATTGTTGTTCTGTCAGGGTTTAGAAAACGCACCAAAATTTATCAGGTTTCTTTCCAGTCGTTGAAACATTGTACCAAATAGTTGTGCTCGTTCTGGATATCGATGTCCATAAAGTTGACTAACAACTTCCACATTCTCATTAAACTCGATAAAACATTTTAACATGTCGTATTTTTCATAGTTTTAATACATTTTCAATGTTGGAACACGGATATTAAAACATATTCTGCCCAAATTTAAAATCTCTCGGATTAATTTGACAGCCGGAAACTTTATTTCCTTTACAGTCAATTTATTTGGAAAGCCTTATATATCGTAAAGTGCCAGATTTGGATATATAGTATTATATATTTTTAAAAAGAGGATTTTAAGAACTATAAGAAAATGTAAAAATATACTGGGTGTCCCATAAGCCAAAATATTTTTTTTGCTATCACAAATGTTTCAATCACCCTGTATTCAAACAAACTACACCGGCTTATTCTACATCAAAGACAGCTGTGAGAAAGTTTTTTCAGAGATCAATTATCTTTAAAAATAAAAAAGTTATAGGACATCAAAGAAATGGACTAAATTGGAAAAACGTGAGCAAAACGGTATAAGACAGGAAAATTTAGTTTGTGCCAGTGAGTTTCTCAAAAAATTTGAGTCCAGGAGACATACGCCAATTTTTTTTCTATCTCTGACGGAAAGATGAGTTTTCATAAGGAACACAAAGATCGACTGGGGTGCATGATATGGAAGCTCAGGTTAACAAGACTACTGTACTACACAGTGTGCATCACAGTATGCACTGGCCATTAGCTATTGGAACTGTTTTTGTCATCTTGGAAACAACTCTGTCAGTTTTAACATATTATGTAGTCTCAAGTGTGTAATGATAAATTCACTTTCAACAACTGGAACAAAAATTAACAGCGATTACTTCGAAAAAGCTATTACAGCACTAAAATGTCCAGCCTTTGGTGTTTTTGTATTATTGTCAGTATTGGCAATGCCTGTTTGACCAAGAGCTTTTAATTGTGTAAAATGTATCTTACCCCTTCATATGAGATCCTTACAATGTCCAATGGCTCCCGCACTTTGATATGGACATCATTGAACATCTTCAATATCATCGATTATGTCTAATTTTTACATTCGTAAATAAATCTTGGATCAATGTATAATAAGTTTTTTTCGGGGCTCGATGGGATGTCGCCTTGAGTCCAGCACTGGTGGGTGTCGGGTCTAGACGAACCCGGAAAAGAGCTTAGATCTTTAGGAGTGGAATACAACTAAGGGTTGAGGCCTCTTCTGTGAGCTTCGAAACGAACAGACAACCTCACTTGGATGCTGCTCGGATGCAGTCCGAGTCAAACACTGACGGATGTCTGGTCCAGACGAATTCGTAGAGAGGTTATCTCTCTTTGAGCTTTGAGACGAGCAAGTGACTTCGCTCAGATGGCAGTACATCTGTCTAACAAAGTTTCACGTCGCAGGTGTCGTGTTCTGTCGGAAGCTCGATTTGTTGGGTGAAATTCAGGCTAACGCTGGCGGGTGTTGGGCCTGGACGAACCCGGAGGTGGCTTGGGGTCTCTAGGGGTGGATTACACCTGGAGACTTGGGCCTACTCTGTGAGTATCGATACAGGCTAACGACCTCGCCTGGATGCTGCTCGAGGGCGGGACTTCATGATACTGCCTCGAGTCAATGAAACACTGGCGGGGGTCTGGTGCAGGTGAGGCTAGGGGGAGGCGGATATCTGGGGAGTGATATGCACCCCGAGTTTGACGCCTCCACTGTGGCCTCGGAGACTGACAGTTAGCCTCGCTTGGTTATTACTCAGGAGTGGTGTTCCAGATGATACCGCCCTGGATTGAGCCCTGGCGTGTGTCGTGTGTCCAGACGTCCCAGGGGCTCTGATCTCTGATGAGTGGTAGACACCCGGAGTTTAGAGCCCATACTGTGTGCTACGAAACGGACGGACGGCCTCACTGGGGTGATGCTCAGTAGCGGGCCTCGATTGGATGTTGCCTGGAGTCTAACACTGTACATGAGTGTCAGGTTTAGAGCTGAGATCTCTAGGGGTGGATTACAACTGGAGATTGGATGCTGCTCGAGAGCGCGACTTCATGATACCGCCTCGAGGCAAACACTGACAGATGTCGGGTCCAGACGAACTCGGAGAGAGATTATCTCTCTTTGAGCTTCAAAACGGGCAAGCGACTTCACTCAGATAGCGGTAGACCTGCCAAACAAACTTTCACCCTCAAGAAAAGATCGACTCCCTAGGGAGCTGGAATTGATGGGTGAAATCTAAATAATTAGAAGTGAGCCACAATAGACCTAAGGTCGCGGTGGAGGGACTGGAATAGCCCATTCACAACAAAATCTAATATAATCTAATGATAAGTTTTAAAGTCTGCTGCAGACTTTTTTATTATTAAAAATGAATGAGTATCATTGCCAAGAGTTCATTTGTTCGTAAACCTTTTAAAGTATGTATAGTATTTAATTACCGTCCGATGTTCAATTTTAAGTAATGTTCAGTAGTTTACAGTACAAACTGTAACATTAACATCAACCGAGGTTCTGGCATTGTATTTGAGCAAGTTGAATGTCTGCACGTTCCGCCCTTCGGAGGGGGCGTAAAGCCGCCAGTCCCGTGTCCATGCGATGTTCGGCACGTTAAAGACCCCTACCCTTCTTACAGAAAGACAGCGGTTCGGCAAAATTTCCAGGATAGTGAGGTGAAACTGCTCCCTGGCGTCGGTGATTGGATAAAAACATATTGAATGTACTACGATAGTTAACAGTTAGCAGATCGTATGCTAGTACATTGTATCCTTAGAAAATTAATTCCACATGATAATTGGACCAACATCTGTGTGTTAGGCCAAGAACTATTCACTCATCGCTTGTAAGTTTGTAAAGGCATCTGCTACAATTCTCTAAGTAACACTACCAGAAGCCTCTTCACAACAAATCAACTAACAGATTAAATCTCAATTTTTTAAGCATCAATTAGGAAACAGTCTGCATAAATTAAACTATCATGCAAAAATTAGAAAATAAATACTTTTCAATAAAAATACTTTGGTTAATATTTTAATAAGCTACTACAAGAAACAACAACAACAATAATATGCATTTTGCTACCCCGTTCTTGCCATTAAGAAGGAGAAAAAAAAAACAATAAAAATTAAATGTATTCAAAATCCCACAAACATAAAAATAGCCCTTCAATGCAAGAAATAATAAATTCTTTGTTAATTACAGATACTGAAAACAAAAACGCATTTTATTTTACTTAACATATTAAATACATATATCGACGGTCCCATGGAAAAACGAGACAAGCACAAAAAAATCGATTTCGCTTCTTTGGTATCATTTTGTACGGAATTTCAAGCCGCATCTAACGGTTTGAACGGCATTACCGACAAAAAATTATCGGCGATGTAAACTGGCTTAAGTGGTAACAAGCGCCAGGGTCGTCACTGTGCACACGTTCAAAGCCAGTGACAGTGGAGCTTGCGCCATTTCAGATAGGAAGACCAATGGTGATGTTGTGGTGGATGTGATGGTTAAGTTTGGCTATGAAACTCTGTGAAACGGCAGGTTCTATTGAATGTTATAATAACTTATCTATAGGAAATATAATTGCCATTGAGTTCTCACTAATTTATTCACGCATAACTCTGCGAGGAACGGATAATACCTCATAAAAAAGTTGGGCGGTTGTGCCAAACTACATGACACGTATACCTATTTGGCATAAGAGCCGTTGCTTATGCAATAATATAATTGATAATGAAGAATAATTTGATTTTCATTGTGTCAAACTCATGATAGTTGAGTATAAATCACAGCTAGAGCAATAATTTTAGTTGTATGCATTCAATTTTGTGACTGGTGTTATTGCAAGTAGACCAACTCATTAAAATTCTCTATGTCGCTTATGCCAATCTCCAACTTGCGGATGGATGGAAATTCACGTAGCAGAAGGATATTGGCGCTGGCCATGCAGTCAATTCTGGGCTCAGACATCCAAGAAGCGTTAGGAAACGATATTCTCTTGGAGAATGAGAATGCTGAAATGCTATTATCTACTGACCTTCCTAGCAATGTTGATGAATTAATGTTCTCAAATAATTTTGATGAGATTATACCAAATGAATCAACCTTGTGCACTGAGAGCTTACCTAGCACATCAAAAGAAAATGACCATCAAACTATTCTGAAAGAACAGAATTCCAATGTAACAGCCGAAGAAAAGTGCTTCTAGAGTATTTGCCGACAAGATTTTATGATTTTCAGTCAGGACGATGATACGAATCTATTCTCATAACATATTGAATGAGTAGCTTAAAATTGCCTAAGATAATATCAGCTGTCTTGGATGAAGGAGCAGGACTATTCTTTCCACCAGAAAACTGTAAGACTAAACTATGTTGTATCTGGATAGGATAATATTTTGATGAAAACTGAATTAAGTATTTATTTTCTCAGGTGTTCCTTGGTGTATGTTAATGTTGATAACTGTTATGTTCGAGTTACCTATTGTGATTAAAGAGCACATAAAACTTTGGTCTCTTATTGACTGAGCTTCCCACGTTTAGACACTGGTCAAAAAGACTCATCATTTTGTAGCCTTCTTTTTCCAAATCAACTTTAAAACTTACACACTATTGTCGGCATTCACTGAATTTTATAGCATAAGCGACGCTCGATTTCCATGTACAAACTCTCAAATGGCACAAGGTAAGATAAACGCCATTTATTTCCATTATATTATGCTTGGTTGGTATAAACGCCAGACGAAAATACGGCATAAACACCACTTGCCACTGAGGAGGAAAAAATTGTACTAAAAATTCAGAAAAAAAATTGGAGAACAAGATAACACAGACGCTGTGGAGATATTTCTCATCACATGAATTTGAGACAGTTTTTTGCATCTCCTGTAAAATTACATCATTGGTGCTTGTGTCGTTTTTCCATGAAACCGTCGATATAGGCATCTTATTCCTCTGGTTTCACAATTATTTCTTGATATCTGTCGCCTCTTAACCCCCTATGTGATGCATTTGGACCTATGGTATTTTAAATTAATGTTTTTTCTGCCAAGCTTAATAATATCGAGATTTTTTACAGCCTGACGATGCTGCAGCTAATACATTGTAGAGATGGCTGAGAACGTGCTAAAAAGAGACAGATACTAAGATATAATTGTGAAGCTACATTTATTTAATATATAATAACTGCAAAAAGTAGGAAAGATACAATGACAATGATTCAGATTTGTTGATTTGAATTTTTTCTTCCATTATAGCTAGCAACATTTAATCAATATAAAAAAATTATCAAGTTGTAACTTGCCTGTTGGCTGCTTTAGTTTTTGCTATTGCCTCTTCATGGTTCTTATACCATTCTTCTAATTCCTTTTTTGCTACCTCCCGAAGTTCATCTTTTTTCGTCTCTTCTTCAGCATCTGTTGCAAAATATTAGAAAAAGATACTTGAACATTTTGACTAGCATTTAGCATAGTCTAATTGAATTACTCCCCTTTCTTTAGAAAGTAAAAAAGCAGGGCGACTTTTACCCTCTTAATTTGAATATGGAAGGTGGCTAGAGTGGCACCTTTTTGAAAGCTCTTTTGATTTTCTATTCAAAGCTACAATTTAAAAATCTACAGATTCGTTTTTTAGGTATTTGCGTTCAAAACTTCAAAATAAAATGTCTAACCAAATAGCAGTCTGAAACACGAAATGAATACTTTTTTAGGTGTTTTATTTTGAAGTTTTGAAAGCAAAATATCTATATAAAAAAACAACTAATTGGTAGATTTTAAAATTACAGCTTTGAATAGAGAACATAAAGAGCTTTTCAAAAGGGTGCCACTTCCCTATTCAAATTAAGGGGATGAAAGTCATCACCGCTAGAGGTTAAATCCTACAAATTCTGTTAGGGTTAAAAAGTGTCCCCCACGTAAGCAAAATTAACGTGTTTTAGGGTTGAGTACACTTGAGAACCCAAATAACCACAACACATCTTTTTAAAGACCTGATGATCATTTCACTAACAAAGTTAGCGTCATCAGAGGATGAAAAATTCTGGTCTTTAAAAAGATGTGTTGCGGTGATTTGGGCCTGGTTCATGCTCATTTTTTCAAAAGTCGGGATCTCATGATTAGCAAATTTTCTTAGAAAAAAATATTGTATCCAAAAATCAATAGATGTGAAAAATTTCTTAACTTCAAGAACCTCCAAATTGTACAAAGAAAACAAGATATGCTTTAACTTAGTAGCCTTGTACACTGTATCATTAAAATAAATAAAATGTTTAAAGAACCATCATAAGTGATTTTTAATTGTTCCGCTTGATGTGTGCTCTGCTCATATTCAAACAACACTGATTGTCCTTAGATAACTGCAAAAAATACTTGTTTTTCTTTTAAACTTTTCGAATAAACACATGTCAAATGAAATAAAAAAGGTAAATTATGTATGACATATTGCGAAATACAAGGATTTATCGTTTGGCTCTGATGAACAAGATACTCTTGGACTATATATGGATGTGAGTATTCAACATATCACTAGTATTTATCTCAAATTTAGCATAATTAAAAAATTATGTTGTTTGACCCAACTAAAATATGCATTCTGGGGAAAATAACCTTTCTAACACTGCGACTATTAATATTGACAACACAGGTTACATTAAAATTAGAAGATTAGATTGAAACTAAAAGTCATAAGTTTAAGATAAATCGCATGGGAAAAAAAGTCTGATGTGTCAACAACACCTCACAACTTAATCTCTAATCGCACGGAATTCACTTGTCATTCGTGTCTCGGCAAATTACAGTGTGTAGAGCAACTAGACACGCTGGCGACTGAAGGCAGAGCTAGAGCCATACTAGGACTGTACAAAATGATATGTTACACCTTACAAAAACGTGTTCAATCTTTTGCTCGAAATAGTGATTCCTGTCGTTCTAAAATTTGTAACACGACTGTAACATTAGAAGAAAAAGGAAAAAAAAATATCTACATAATTTTTTCATTCCTGCTGCAAGGAGGAGTGTTATGTGTTTGTAGCATTGTAATTCCTCACAGGTCTGTTTGATTTTAATCAGTCCATGGTTGTTTGAAAGCCTATAAATGACAGAACGTTTTAAGCCCTTTTTTATCAAAAATCAGTATATAAATTACCCAATTTTTGCACAATTTTCGCTTTGTCAAGGTTTTTAGAGAATTTTCTTTTAAAAAATTCACTGATGAGGAGATCCCGACTTTTAAATTTTGAAAAAATCCCTTCAAATGAACACTAATCAGGCCCCCTGAGAACACATATCCGAGGTCAGTTTCAATTTTTATATGTTTATATATATATATATATATATATATATATATATATATATATATATATATATATATATATATATATGTATGTATATATGTATGTATCACACTGATAACTCAAAAAATAATGGGCCGATTTTGATCAAATTTGGTGAGTACCTTCCTTTTGCAAGTGGCTTGGATAAGTTCGTTAGCCAGGATAATCTGCTCAGTTCAAACAAATAAAACAATGCTTTGTTTTAATTAGACAGTCGGATTTCCCCGGTGAGTGTCAGTTCTGAGCTGACCTGAAATGTATGGAATATCGAACACGAAATTATAATGCATGTTTGTAAGGAAATAAATTCGAGACTCAGCAAGTGCGTTATGGCAGTAAATTTTCATTAAATGCTTCAAATTTGAATAGCTCAATTTGCATTTGCATAAGGTTTGTTGGCCAGGAAACTAGTTTTTCGGGAACATTTTAAAGTTTATTTTCGGAAAATTTTTTGTACATTTTCAAACAATAGTTATTTTGATGATATATGGTACATTGTTTCTATTATATAGGTTATACTGGTAACCAAATTCGATGCCTGCTTTCTTTAAGAAAACACCTATTTGCTATTTAAAACATTTTTATGAAAATTCACTATTCTAACGCACTTGCTGCATCCAGACTTTTTAAAATTTAGATGAAATACTAAAATTCTAAAACAATTTTGTATGCATTATAACTTTTTTCAGGTAAGAACCGCAATGTCAAATGACCCAAGTGACCACACCCAGTAGGAATGAAACCAGTGACTACACTTATTGTATAATTATAGCCTTTTCTTATATACACAGTGTGTTATTATCTGTAGTGTGCTATCACTTATATTTATTTGGAATAGTTTGCTATAAACTAACTGTGATAAAAAATATAATTGTATTAAGCATTTGCAATGACTACAAAAGATATTGTCTATCTTAAGATAATAAAATCTACTAATATAAACGATTTTTTCATATTATTATATAGCCTGTGACCAAAATAATAGATAATAATGTCAGTACACTATTATGAAGTATCTAGTTGAGAAATATCAATACGTTAGTATGTAAACAAACAATTTTACTATTACCGCTACTGAAATGAGGTAGGTAAAAAATCAACATGATGTAAGCGGGATGCTGGCCTGTTTAATTATTTTGATTTATGATATTTCTACATACATAAATGTTTGATTTGATCTCAAAAAAGTTATGAAAAATCGCTAACTATCGTAAATTTATCTACCATAAAATGCACAAAATATGTAGGCCGCAAACAGGCGGAAATTGAATGTATTTACTGATGTGTAATTAGAACACCTTACCAAGCGAAAAGCGTGCGGTACAAGGGTCATTTAAATGCATGGTGTAACTCAAAACCGCGCCGTGTAGGAGAGGACAAGTTGGTAACCTCTAAGAGGGTCACTGAATTTGCACATAGAAAAGTGCAAACTCTGGATTTAATATGGGGAGTAGAAAATACGTATCGAAAAGAGCAGTGTTCTGGCGCCAGCCTTCGGGCATAGGCAGTTGCCGCCACGGCAGTAAATGACAAGGTTTTGGTTAAGTAAATTTGAAAGAGTAAGTGAGATTTCAGAGAGAATTAGCTTTTGTTTAAAAGGGCGATTATCGCGAAAGATCGTGTTCTACATAGGGTCGGGTAATTCAGAGCACAGGGCCTAGGATTTTTCTGGGTGAGTTCGTTCCTGTTATTATTTGTCTTAAATATTCCATAATTTCTTATTAAGAAATGGGCCAGCTGTCTCGAGTACCGAATTAATTTTTAAAACTAAGATTGTATAGATTTTTAAAACTATATGGGCTGTAAGCTAAATTAGTATAGATGATTGAGCCGTAGGGCGCTGGACTTAAAATCCGAGTGAATGAAATCAGATTAAAAATTTAGATGTTGTTATAAGGGATCTTAGTAGAGAGGGAATTTTTGTGAATTTTATAAGACGAAGTACAAGGTAAGGCTTGGGGCCTTAAGGGTTTAGTTGGGAGCTATAAGGGAGGTTAGCTAAAATTAGGAGCTTAATTAGGCTAAGAAAGAATCAATTATTAGACTAGCAACAATTATACCGGGGGACGAAAATAATTTAGTTTCTCCGGCGTCAACTTTGTGTGACATTTAGTACATTTTAAGATTGGGGAAACCTCCCACACAATACTGTTTAAATAACCTTAGGGTTTTTATTATTGGAATTAAGAATTTTAGTTAATTTTAATTAAAAGGAAACCTTTGAAATTAAAGGATGTATTTAAAATTTATTGTGCCGTTAAAATGTTATTTGTATAAATTTTATTTTTGTATTAAATTGATTTAAAAACTAGATGCTGGGTTTCATTTTTAGCTTAGGAAAGCCTACACTAGAGTTCATTTTAACAATTTCTTATAGGGTGACTTTGATGTGCTTGGGTCACTAGGTATAGGCTAAGACTGAATATATAGTAAGATTCTGGGAACTTGATCACAGATGCAGGGTTTTAGTGTTCCAAATAAATTTAGGCAAGACCTCCCTTGAAGGTCGTAAAACTTAAATATTAGTTTCAAGGTAACAAGAGGTGGAAAAGGGGATACACATTCTGCCGCTTGGACGTTGCCGACCCTAAACTAGTGTTACAAAGCACTTCAATAGATGTATGTGCGGTGTTGCCACATCTCCAGAACTTCCCCCAACATCTGGGAATTTTTGCACAATCTGGCAACACCGCCTCCCACCCCCTGGGGGTGCCTGGGGTGACCCCCCGCAGGCGAAGTCTCAACCCTCTAGGACCAAAAATAACGAAGTTACCAGCTTGTACCCCGTCGGAACGGATTATGGAGATCTGCGCATTCCGAACGTCCTGTATATAGACCCTGTATACGCAGAGACCACTTACACCCTGTATACGCAGAGAGATCTTATAGTACGAGAAACACCTCTTGTGTAACATAGGAGTGATGACCACATTTGGATCACCTGTATATACATCCCCCTGTATACACACGGGGCCGATCTGTATTCACAGAACCTTCTAGCAAAAGAAGGTCCTGGAATATTTTGGAATGGAAAACAAGGTAGAAGGTACGACGTGTATATTAAGACGAAAGCAAGCCAGGGCAGTTCAGTTCAGTTAGAGAATGTGGAAGTGACTTGAAGAAGCAGTAACCAGTGAATAAAGTGTTAAGAGGGTAGCGACTGTAGTTCCAGTATAATAATTTGTGTGCAGATTAGTGAGTGTAAGGCCAGATAAACTAAGTGTTTTGTGAGAGAGACATTCTAGAACTTTTATTGTATCCATATTTAGACAGTAAATTAAGTGTTTGGTGAGAGAGACATTCTAAAACCTTTATTGTATCCATATTTAGAGAGTAAATAAAGTTGTTTTGTTAAAATTTAAAGTCTCACTTATCCAGAACCCGGAGAAAACACAACAATATACTTGAATGAATAATTACTCAAATTTTAATAATAATAATAATTAGAATTTACAGTCATTGAAAAACATTTGTAGTAAAGAAAAGTAAAAGGCATGTAAATCCACCTCCTTACAATTGGTGACAGCTGTGGGATTTTTTTTTGTGTTTTTATATATGATCGATACTCCAGACAGCTACAGCCATCCCCTTAAGCCCTTAAAAAATTTTCTGCGTTAAGTCTTGTGTCAAAGAAAATCGCCGGAACTTTGAAGTAGATAAAGATACACATATTACAATTAGTAAAGATGGGAGTTTTGGAGCTAGGGTAGAAACGTTGAGTGATTAGGGCTGTTTTAAATGAATAGTTACTCAAATTTTAACAATAATAATAATTAGAATTTAGTCATTGAAAAACCTTTGTAGTAAAGAAAAGTAAAAGGCACGTAAATCCACCTCCTTACAATGACAACATATGCAGATCGACCTTCCGACAATTTTTAATAAACAAAACAAACATAACAATTAAATCTGACCCCAAATATGGGTTCTATGGGTCCTAGTTTGCACTCTTAGGTTTTATTTTTTTTTTTTATTCGAAACTCTTGTTCCCAATAACTTTTTTTCTATGAAAATTTGCTAAAAGGAAACCTCTCTTGTGTCAATAATGATTGTAAAAAAATGTTTTTATTGATTTTGCGGCAATGATACCTTTCTCTGCAAGTCTTTTAATTTGCTCTTCCCTCCATTTCTTAATTTTTTCGGGTTCTTCACGTTCTTGTCTTACTGTTGGGGGAGATGGAGATGCTGAAAAAAAGAAACTACTGTAGCTCGTAATCAAAGTAACCAAAGATATATAATATTATATGAGCAATGATAATCATTATTCACGAGAATAAAGTTTGTGCTTACAACTTGTAAGGTAAATGGCATAAATCAATCTGAATGGACAATGACAATAGCCGCCAATATAATATCAGGTGTTTTCAACTTCAGCTAATTAGTTTCAAGAATTATCTTCATAACTAAAATAATACCTCTATTCGCTCAAATAATTTACAAATGAAACAATAACGATGAAATGTCAAATATAGCAACCTTATTGTTATTCGCTGTTATGTCATATATGATTGGTCCAAACCAGTGCTGGGAACAAATACCAATAGACAATTTGCATGGATTTTCCATTAAATACATTTAACATTTACCTAATAGTTTTTCATACATAGAACATCACTACATGCATGACAATACCCAAAAACATGTAGTGGACAGAAAAAGATTTTGAAATCAAAAAATTTCGAATCATCATGTGACCGTGAAGGTTCTGCTATCGGTCTTGACATAGTTGGATAGTAGATTAGATTAGATTTTATTGTGCGTGGGCTATTTCAGTCCCTCCACCGCAATCTTAGGTCTATTGTGGCTCACGTCTAATTATTTAGATTTCACCCATCAATTCCAGCTCCCTGAGGGAGTCGATCTTTTCTTGAGGGTGAGAGTTTGTTTGGCAGGTGTACTGCCATCTGAGTAAAGTCGCTTGCCCGTTTCGAAGATCAAAGAGAGATAACCTCTCTCCGAGTTCGTCTGGACCCGACATCCGTCAGTGTTTGCCTCGAGGCGGTATCATGAAGTCCCGCTCTCGAGCAGCATCTAATCTCCAGTTGTAATCCACCCCTAGAGATCTCAGCTCCCCTCAGGCTCTTCCAAACCTGACACCTAACAGTGTTAAGACTCAAGGCAACATCCCATCGGGTCCCGCTCCCGAGCATCACCCCAGTGAGGCCGTCCGTCTGTTTTGTAACACACAGTATGGGCTCCAAAGTCCGGGTGTTTACCACTCATCAGAGATCAGAGCCCCCCGGAACGTCTGGACACACGACACACGCTAGGGCTCAATCCAGGGTGGTATCATCTGGAACCCCGCTCTCGAGTAACAACCAAGCGAGGCCAATTGTCAGTGGAGGCGGGTGCATATCACTCCCCAGAGATGTCTGCCTCCCCCCAGCCTCACCTGCACCAGACCCCCGCCAGTGTTTCATTGACTCGAGGCGGTATCATGAAGTCACGCCCTCGAGCAGCATCCAGGCTGGGTCGTTAGCCTGTATCGATGCTCACAGAGTAGGCCCAAGTCTCCATGTGTAATCCACCCCTAGAGACCCCAGCCAACCCCGGGTTTGTCCAGGTCCAACACCTGCCAGCGTTAGCTTAAATTTTACCCAACAAATCGAGCTTCCGACAGGAGACGACACCTGCAAGGTGAAACTTTGTTTGACAGATGTACTGCCATCTGAGCGAAGTCGCTTGCCCGTCTCAAAGCTCAAAGAGAGATAACCTCTCTTCGAGTTCGTCTGGACCAGACATCCGTTAGTGTTTGACTCGGTGCAGAGTCATGAAGTCCTGCATCCGAGCAGCATCCAAGTGAGGTCGTTTGTCCGTTTCGAAGCTCACAGAATAGGCCTCAACCCTTAGTTTTATTCCACCCCTAGAGATCTCAGCTCTCCTCCGGGTTCGTCTAGACCCGACACCCACCAGTGCCAGACTCAAGGCGACATCCCATTGAGCGCCGCTCCCGAGCATCGCACAAGCGAGGCCGTCCGTCGTTCCGAAGCACACACACAGTGGGGACCCAAACTCCGGGTGTTTACTACCCATCAGAGTTGTCAACCCCCTCCGGGTCGTCTAGACACACGACACACGCCAGCACTCAACCCAAGGCGGCACCCATCCGGAACCCCGCTCCCGAGTAACAACCAAGCGCAGCCAACCATCCATTTCTAAGCCCACAGTGGAGGCCCCAAAATCCGGGTGTACATCACTCCCCAGAGATATCCACCTCCATACAGGCCCACATGGACAAGACCCCCGCCAGAGTTTGATTCCAATTAGTCGCCTTTTACGACAGGCAAGAGTTACCTTCAGCCTATTCTTTTAGTTAGTCCCCGGACCCACAGGGATTGGATAGTAAATAACTATTGTGTTTACATTTATTTGCCTTATGGTACGATAAGTATGATCGCTTGTTTCCCAACATCGGGTGAATTTTATTCGTTTATTGTGTTTCTTCTGGTTGAATAGTGTAAAGTGTGAGTAATAAAATGGGAGGCAAATGTTTTCAACACATGCAATCAGATAATTTTCCAAGAATTGATTCATTTATGATGACATCATTCTTTGGTGAAAATCCAGACTTCATAAGTGCTGAAATAAAATGAGCAAAAGCTGCAAGGATGTGTAAATAATGCTAGTTGAACAGATATTTAGCCAAGTATATCATGTACTTATTCATGTCATTTGTAATATATTTTGCTTTGAATGAAGAACATAACAACATAACCTCAAATCTACCATATGTTTTTGATTGAAGAATGTTGTCTGAATTAATTACAGATAATTAATGGAAGCAAACCCATTAATTTCGCTAATTAATAACCATGATTTTTGCCTGTTGTTAACACTATGAGTAATATGTAAAGTTAATACTTAATATGTATGTACAGATTACCTTGACCACATGGAAATTACAACCTAACTCAATAACGTATAAGAATTTTCACCTTTATCACTACTATTCATTGTGAAAATGCGGAGGTACTTACATTAAAATGGTCTTCACAACAATATAAGGCAGTTTTCTCAAATAACTGGTTTTTTGCCTTTCATCCCTCTTGATAACTTTGCATCACTGCTTTTTAAATTGAGCCACTTTTGGACAATAAAAAATAGTTTCTCTGGAATTTCTATAGTCTTATTTGTAAACATTGGTACTATACAGTATTTATAAGGTTTTTTTTCCATATTATCACAGGGCTCCCACTAAAAACTGTATATAAATTTCGCTGACTTTTCCCTGACATGCCAAAATCTATTTCCCTGACTTTGATCTCCTACAATTTACCCCCAACATGTGTACTACTACAGAGTACGGTAGGTCTTCATGTCATGGCAGAAAACACACTTCCCCATTTCAAATGCAAAGCGACCAATAAACGCAAAATTAAAAAAACAACAATCATTGTGGTTTTGTGGAAAAAGAAATCATTAGATGAATGGTTCAGAATTGTACAAAAAGCAAACACATTGTTTGAATTATATATCATAAAACGAAAACAAATAAATTTTCCCTGGCAGGGAAAGAAATTCCCTCTTAGTCAATTTTCACAGTTTTTGCTAATTTTTCCCCGATTTCCCTGACAAAATTTTTTCTTCTACAAATTCCCTGACTTTTCGCGGTTTTCCAGATTTTTCAGACGAGTGGGAACCCTGTATCAAATAAAATCACGTGCAGAAGCCCAGGTTCAATCAATAACTTGCAAACAGGATGTAAACACGGAGAAGCAAGTTCATTGTTGACATTTGTACTGTTCAATGACGTCACAGATCATGGCTACAAAATAGCGATGTTTGAAATCAATTATGAAATTCGCATTTTCAAATATTTTTTTGAATCGTTATTGTTGTAGTATGTGAAACGAAAAAATATTACAAATCATCTTTGTGGGATGTCTATAAGATGTGGTAGGAAAAAAAACATGCAAATTGTTTATTGACCAGTCATAATTTGGCGACAAAAACGCGGTAAAATTATGGATAAGCAAAAACCGGTCGACTAGTCATTTAGGCCTCCAATTCATTTTTAAAAACCAGTCGATTTTTTAAGTCATTCAAACTTAAAAGTAGTGAACGAAAACTGGTGGTAGATTGATTATAGATTGACTAATGAGTCATATAGGCCTTTGGCCTCTCAGGCGCTGCGACCCCAATGGGTCTAATGTGCATCACTCTTTTTTCTAATGTCCACATTTTTTCTTCTTTTCTGGCAGCTGTCAGGGAGCGTACAATAGAGGAGACCTGCTGTAGGTGGATCGGTTCCATGCTCAGGGACAGGGTGGTGTTCACCTCACTCGCGGGAGGGTCTGCCCGCGGGGGTCGCGGCGGGGTGTCCGCAGGGGAGCGTTCTGTCTCCCTTGCTCTGGTGCCTAGTCGTGGACGGCCTGCTAGGGAGGCTTTCGGGAGGGAGGGGGGGGGTTGGAGAGGACGTACAGGGCTACGCGGACGACATTGTCATCATAGTCCGAGGCAAGGTCACACAGTCAGTGTGGGAGCGCATGCAGACAGCACTGAAAGTGGTGGAAAGGTGGACTGTTGGTCAAGGGCTCGGGGTGAGCCCCGAGAAAGTAACCGTCATACTATTTACGAGGAGGAAGTGGGAGAGCCACATAACTCTCACTCTATATGGTAGGAACATTCCAATGGCCAGGGAGGTAAAATATCTTGGGGTCGTACTGGACTCCAAGCTAACCTGAAATGGTCACGTTGAAAAAATATTGCGTAAGGCAGTCATGACCCTAGCCGTCACTAGGCGGCTATATGGAAAAAGGTGGGGACTAAGATCTAGTATGGCCCACTGGCTGTACACAAGGGTGGTCAGACCATCGTTAACATACGCGGCACTGGTCTGGTGGCCTAAGGTGACACAATTCAGTGCCAAACAAAAACTAGGCAAGATCCAAAGGATGGCTTGCCTGTGGATCACAGGGGCCACGTCTTCAACCCCAACAGCCGCCATGGAGGTGTTGCTGAATCTGCCCCCCCTATACTTAGTTATTATGGGGGAGGCCAGGCTAGGACTATACAGGCTAGCCTGCAATGGTAGACTGAAGATTAACCCAGGCTTCAGGGGTCACTGCAAAATTCAGGAAATCGTGTAGAAGCCCATGCTTGAAATGAGGTCAGACATCACGAGCCCAAAAATCTGCAGGGAAAACAACTTTACAGTTGAAATCCCCGACCACGAGGCATGGTGGCAGGAGACGCCGGGCATACCACGGGACACACTAGCCTGGTTCACGGAACGATACGGCGGGGAGCCTGCGACGGGGGCAGGTGTTTATTTGGAAGGACCAAGGGTAAGTCATAGTATTTCCCTCGGAGCCCATGCAACAGTCTTTCAGGCCGAAATGTGTGCCATCCTGCACTGTCTGCGGGAGAACAAGAGGAGGGGCTACACCAACAAGCAGATCCTCATAGCCAGACAGCCAGGCAGCCCTTAAGGCCCTAAGTAGCCCACAGGTGATTGCCGAGACGAGACGAACGACCTGGCTGGGCAGAAGGAGGTCACCCTCATCTGAGTGCCGGGTCACTCGGGGGTCAAAGGCAATGAAGAAGCTGACAGTCTCGCGAAGAGAGGGTCAGCAGAACCATTCATGGGATCAGAACCGGTTCTGGGCGTGACAAAGAGCACTGCCAGGGGAGCCATTAAGTCTTGGGTCAGTAACCAACACAAGGTGTACCAGGCAGACTGTCCAGGGCTCGGACATGGGAAGTCAATAATTGACGAACCCAGTTCAAAGAGAGCTGTGGAGCTGCTAAATCTTAGCAGAGGACAGTTCAGAAACATAACAGGTCTCTTATTGACGGGACACATGGCCGTCAAGAAACACCTGCATAAAATAGGGCGCTTTGAGGGGGACCTCACATGCAGACTCTGCAGCGAGGAGGGAATCAGCCCAGCACATCTTGTGCGAGTGTAAAGCTCTGGACCACAATAGACAAGTGATCTACGGTCAGTCTAGACCGGAGACAGAGCATTACAAAACGTCACCCTACCAATCACTGTGCAGACTAGTTCAAGGCACAGTGGTTTTGGAATGGGTGGAGTAAAAAGACTAAGGGCATCCACAGTAAGCCAAAGGCTGCAGCGCTATCAGGGCGGCTAAGCCGCGGAGGAGCCCTGAGGAAAAAAAACATTCACCAGACCTTGCGAAAGCTGAATACGGATCTACTAATGTTGAAGCTTCTTCAAACATGACTCAGTCACTATCGGGTGAGTGTTCAGATCTATCTTCGAGTAGTACAAATGAGAAAGTATGGAAACACAATAAGTTGGCAATAACAGCAAAACTAGAAAGGCACAAACCATTAACAAAATGTAGGTAAAATTAGAGCAATTGGAAAAGTCTGTTCAGAAATATAAAAAATTTGCAGAAATTCTGAAAAATATATTTCACGAATATCAGATTTCTTCTATACAAAGAAAAAGTTCCAAATGGATGAAATGGTCCAATGATGCAGTCAAAGAAGCTATTCAATCGAATTTTCGATGTGTATCCTCCAGCTACGATTAAGGAAGCAAAAATACCCACTCCATTCTTTAAGAATACTTAGCAGAAGGCTGAAAAGTTTTAAATTTGGTCCTGGAATTTTACACGAAGTTGTAGAGTTCTTGAAGTTCAAAATTAGGCATTTCAAAACAGACAAGGGGAAAGTGTTTTAATCATTGGTGAGATGGCAACAACTTCTGCCAGAGTGTAAGACACCTCAATATGCAGGTTTTTTGGAGATGTTACACTTCGTGAGCACACAGGGCTCACCACACATGCTTTCGTCTTTATGATAGGTGGCAAAGAGGTTAAAACGGAACCTCAGAGTTCACGGACGCTCCCCAAGTTGTTTGGCAGTATAAAGCATGTTACAGATACGATTATGCTCAATACGATATTTCAACAACAGTGTTTAACATTTGCTTGATTAAACTTGCTCTAAAATCGAAATGAATACACCATTTTAGATATTTCTCATTTCACAATATTATTTGATATGTTGACTTTATTTTATGTTGCTATGTTACCACATATTTTAAAAGATCAAAAAAATGCTGCCTTTTCCTAGACAACTAAGAGTTATTTAGTAAAACAATATTAAAAATAGTTGGTACTCATTTAGAAAAAATAATTTTTGAAATCAGTCAATTAATAATGATCATATCACGAGTTCAAGTCATCTATTTTGTCGTCAGTTTGGCCCAGAACTGTATTTTAGGCTAAATATGGACGCTCTTGCTATATGTCTTAACTACCTCTATCGAGTAACTATAGTAATAACCATGTGGGAATTATGTGAACTGGCCTCGAGTCGTAAATTAGGATGTCCATTTTTCAATGTCAACCGTTATTTCTGGTATTAATATAAAAATTCATAATAATGCTAACAATTTACAGGCATATACATTTTTTTAAATTTTTTGTTTTGTTACTTACCTCCTCTAACATCATCTATTTGGGCATTGAGATGGATATGCATATCTGTCAAAAAACAAGTATTAAATTAGATATAAAACATTTCAACAAATACTATCTAAAAAGGTTAAACATGCTCTTACAAAACTCGATGCTCAATAAATTAAACATTTGTACAGGCTGCTCCAAGTGTAATTGTGAGCAGTAGACTTTTAAATTCTACTTTTAAAATAGCAACTACTTCAAAAATGGTTGATTTTAGAGTCATTCAACATATATCTTCTATGTTATGTTAGCAAAATACAAGATAATACTGTTTTCTAACAAACCTTAGAAAACTCAGTGATAGAGAATAGCACTATGTGAAAACTGGAACCTGTGGTGAGCACTAATAAGTACACTTTGAGAAAACCCAAATCACCACAACACTTATTTCAAAGACCTCATGATCGTTTCGTCGAAAAAGTCAACATCTTCAGAGGAAGATCAATTCTAACTTAAACAACTAGCTAGTAGTTTCACCACACAATAAACAAAAGATCGTTCCTAGACGACAATTTTACTTCGGATTAGTTCGTTTACCTTGACGCGATATAAATACATGTAGCTAATTGTTTAAGTTAGAATTTATCTTCCTCTGAAGATGTTGACTTTGTCGATGAAACGATCGTGAGGTCTTTGAAATAAGTGTTGTGGTGATTTGGGTTTTCTCAAAGTGTACTTATAGAGAATAGCAATATAATCTTTTTTTTTTAATTTTCGATGAGCGCTAATAACTACAATTGACAAAATCCCCTTCATCACAACAATAGGTTTTACACCTTAAGATTGTTTTCTATCAAATTAGTTTCATCAGATGAGGAAATAGGTTGCCATAATCATGATGGAAGCTAGCAAAACAATTTGTCAGGTATAAAAAGCACAGTCCTGTACCAAAATGTAGGTAGTAAAGAAATGTTTTTTAAGATGAACTTGTGATCATTAAGAAAGCTTCTCCTCAGTTTTTCCAAACTACTTCACCATTTGGTAATCTTCAAGATTGATACGACAAGACTCTGTGCATATTTGGGTGTGTCCCGAAGATCTGTTCGGCTGTTCAAATGTCACACAGCGTTGCCACACCCTATTCCAGAATCCAGAATTATATTGAATCACATAAAATAATTTTTATTCACTAAGTAAAATACTATTGTACTTTGAAGTATAACACTTAATGAGTTAATAATATAGGTAGTAGGATTTGTGTACTTTGAAACATGACCCTTATTTTATGATGTTTCTATTGATGTCTTTGCATTTTTATTTTAATGTTTTTCTACGTTTGTACATTTTACCTAATTCCTTCCATTCTATAAGGGGCATACGGATATTTAACGTGTCAAACATCGCATAGTACACGGGACCGATGTCATTACGCCCGCCACCAAATAACATTAAACTTGCTAACCATTCATGGATATATAATATAATAGGTTTTGTGTACTTTGAAACATAACCCTTATTCTACGATGTTTCCACGACTATGGCCAATTAGCGACGCCAACACTTCCACCTTACCGTTTCGTACATTTTACCTAATCCCTTCCATTATATAAGGAGCTTACGGATATTTAACGTGTCAAACATCGCATAGTACACGGGATCGGTGTCATTACGCCCGCCACCAAATAACATTAAGCTTGCTAACCCTTCATGAATATATAATAGGTTTTGTGTACTTTGAAATATAACCCTTATTCTACTATGTTTCTATTGCTTTGTATTTTTATTTTCACGTCGACCTGTTTCCACGACTATGGCCAATCAGCGACGCCAACAGTTCCAGCGTACCATTTCGTACATTTGACCTAATCCTATAAGGAGCATACGGATATTTGACGTGTCAAAGATCGCATACTACACGGGATGGGCGTCATTATGCTCACTACCAAACAACATTAAACTTGCTCAAAGATAATGCCACCTATTCGCTTTACTGGGATTTGAAGTTGCAAACCTTGGCTTCACAGGCACACTATTACCGGTGTGCCACCATAGCTGCTGCTCTTATTACTAGAGCAAGGTCACGTGGTGTGGAATATAGAACCAATGTAGTGTTCCATCGTATCTCCAGAGCTATGATTAGAATGCAGTATAGTTCAGGTTAGCGAATTAATATCCTGAAAGAAACAGCGTCATGTAAAATGGTGGCAGCTATATAAACCTCTCGCGTTCTGCAGTTCGGAGGGAACGTAAAGCTGTCGCTCCCGTTTACTATGCGATGTTAGGCACGTTAAATATCACTATGTTTCTTATATAAGAAAGGGGGTTCTGCAAAAGTGGCAAAATGGTGAAGGAAGTGCTCCTTGTCGTCGATGATTTTCCATAGTTGCGAAAATAGACTCACTTACAGAACCAAAATGCGATACAATACTAGATATATCATTTTTTTTAAATTGTTACTTCAGAAATTACTTGTGTGAATTGTGAAAAACATTATTGCGACAGTAATGTATTATTGGATTGTATTTGTATTTTGTGTCTTTATCGTCGGTCTATTTCTGCAACTATGGCCAATCACCGGGGAGCAGTTTAACCTCACTATGCTGGAAATTTTGTTAACCTCACTAGTGTGGAAATTTTGGCGAATCTCTTGCTTTCTGGAAGGAGGGTTGGGATCTTGCACGTGCCCAATATCGCATGGTACACAGGCCCGACCGCTACACGGCCCTTCCGAAGGGGGCAGTATTAAACATTTCCTGGGATTTGACTGGCACCCTTACGCCCAGAAGCACATGTTCTTGCCCCTGGACCTGGGCTCTTCAAGTGTACTTATCAATGCTCATCACAGGTTCCAATCTTCACTTAGTTCACCTCTGGACCATCCAAGGTGCAAGACAGTTATGGAAAACAATGTATGGCTCTTAACAAGTGCCTCATAGCATAATATTAACGCTTCACACATGACAAAGAAAAGTAGCATTAATAAATACTACACTTAAATACGTTCGGGAAAATTTTACTGGCGTTGATGTTTGGCCATAGTCGCGAAAATAGACCGGCGTTAAGGAAACCAACACACACACAGAAATTATGTAAGGATGTATTATTTGTAATAGTAATATATTTTATACAGCAGTATTTCACTATTTATTTAATAAATTAAAATTTCAATTAACTGATATCATTTTCCCCGACTATTGTGTTCGGAATACGAGGTGGCAACGCTGCGTGAAATTCAAACAGCCGAGCAACGTTTCAGCAGACGTGCAAATATCAGCGCATCCTTGTCGTATCAATCTTTAAGATTACCCACCATTTTATTATAAACGTTTATATTCTTTTGATAGTATATATTTTTTCTATGCTAAAAATAAATGTAAACATTAACTATTGATGCATTATGAGTGTATTTTAAAGTTTTGTTACATTAATGGTGAAAAGAACAAATATTAATAAATACTTATACGTTTATATATATATATATATATATATATATATATATATATATATATAATAACGTACCTTTGTAGTAATATATTGCCTGGATGGATTAATTTACAGTCTATAAAGCTATCCATTAACAAATGCTTAAAATAAAATAATTACAAAACTCTTTTGTGCTGCAATCTATAGCCCCTAATTCATTATTATTATTATTAATGAACTTACGTCACTTAAATTTCCACATATAATATGCCTAACTTCCACAACCTAAGAAATTAAGTGAATAATACAGATTAAGTAATGCACTGCAAAAGTGATTAAATAAATATTTATATTTAAACTTCGCTTTTTAAGCTATGTACTACAGCCAAATACCTGTTAGGCATTTTTCAATATTTTCAACAAAATTCAACAGAATAATCAAAGCCACGACATGACATTGTGACAAATATATTATTGGCTTAGACTGGGAAGTTTACTTGTTCATAAACTAGGTTCATCCTATTATACATCTCATTATTTGTGGGCTACTAAACCAGGGCAATTATTGCATTCAATGACATTACTGAATTATCTGCCTCAATCTACCTAATTGTCACAGTTATATTGCAATATTCCTTGATCTAATAGAAAGTGAAAAAAACCACCAAAACAATGAACTATGCAGAAATGTTTATTAAGTAACAATGTAATGGTAAGGTGCAGAAAACAAGCAAAATTTAATGCAAAGCAAATCCTGCGAACCTAACGTTAGTAATTCTAAATTTTAAAATTACTAATCCAATTATTACTTGATAACATACCATTCTGTTCTTTTGTTGTTTCAAAGCCATCTTGTTCGATTCCTTCAACCATCTCAAAGCTGCTCGCAGAATTTGTGGGATCATCTACATTTAAAGCAATTAAACTTAAAAACAATTTAAAAGCTTATAAAATAGTAACATGCTATACTGAGAGGGAGTGTAAAACTGTAGGCTGAGATAAATAACACATATACAATAAAATATACGGCAGATATTAAAAACAAATCGTGCAATTTATCAGCCGACAAAACAGAAATACGCCCCTAAAATGTAAAGGTTATTACCGCCGTTCACTGCAGGAACAGATATCGCAGCGGGTTTCACCTCATCTTCAAGTCCCGCTAGATCATCCTGTTCTCGTGCAAGAAACTCTGCAGCGGGGTCGATATCTGCTTGGTCAAAATTATCCCCGAAACCGGACATGTTCAAAATTTTAAATTCTCACTTCCCTTTAACTCTTTACAGTAGATAAAAGGGATAGTTGATATTTATAAATAAGCTATAATTCTATATTATAATTTCGTTCACACTCACTAGTCTTAGAAATAAGATACGAATAAGATGACAATGACAAGTGACCTGACAACTGACACGACATTTAATATTTAATTGACAGGTTAGAACCATTGAAGTGTAGACGTAGTGTGGAACGTAAAGAGTTCAATGGTTAGAACCTTTGACTATCGACCTACGGATATACCAGGCATCACCCAATGCGATGCGTTGTAATGTTTGAAACCAACATTGAATAAAATGTTTGTTTACACGGTCCTCGACACCATAGGTGTCTCGTGAATTAGGATTGAAATTTTCATAAATACGATTAAAATAATAAAATAAAATTTAAAAGATGTGTAACTACCTATACATTATTTAAGTATACTATTAACTAAAAAGTCTGGGCGCAGCAAGTGCGTTATGGTAGTGAATTTTTATAGAAATGATTTCTCGAATAAAATGTTCGAAAGTCTCAATGTTGTAATGTGATCTCGTCACAAGCGATTTTTTTCTATGCAAATTCGGTAAAAAGTGTTTTCGACAAAAATTTAAGAAAAAAATTAAGAAAAAACCATGCAGTTTTACCAGTTTTTCTAGAAATGACCACCTGATTTGTCTGCTGCCATGTTTTATAGATCTGCAACTTCCCGGATAATTTCTTATTAATTACATCATGTGGCAAGCATCTAGGAAAATTTATACATTTTCATTGGTTACAGGATGCGGCAAATAAGCCTTTAAACCTTCTTGAATAAATGTATCTAAATTTGCTCCCAAACATTTAATCATACTTATATTTGCAGCTGCTCCATCAAAATTTACGGAAGTAACGAATATTCTTGCTTGATGGATAAAACTGAAAGCCCGATTAAATAATAGGCTTGCTTTTTCTTCACGAGAAATGACAGCTAGGAAGAAATAACCCACTGGAACTTTCCAGTGGCCATTTAAAGCAACTAATAAGAAAAGCAAAACTTATTTAGCCACTGGAAGCTCGTTTGAAGTATTCATATACACGCCAATATCTACGTTACCACAAAACTTTTTCCTGTCCACTCAACTTGACGTCTTATGAACATCTCGTCGATGACTAGGTATTTAACAAAGTATTTTGCGACCTTTTTCAGCTGCTTCTCCTCTTTTTGAATCCAAAACCGCTAATGCTTTTTTGCAGAATCCAGGAACAATTTAGAAATTGTTCGAGGATGTGGCAAAGATTTCATCAATTTTTCTCGAACGTAATTATAAGCTTCGTTTAAATAAAAATTTAGGGTAATAGCAAACGACCTTACGTCTGGTGAATAGTTCCGTTGTGGACATTTTAAAAGCTGTTTAATCACATCTATTTGTGTGGGTAAAGAGGCCTAAAATATTACAAGCAATGATATAAATTCAATAACACTCAAAAGTGAGACGTTCAGGGATGTTTCTGTATTTTCCCTAAAAGCAATACGACTTTTAAAATGCTCAGTCAGCGATTTTTGGTGACACACTCCTAAGACGTCTTTTTCGTTGGCGCAATATATTTATTTTCCTCTTTTGTTTTTTTTTATTACTCGTTTAGCAATAGACGATTTTTTAAGATGTTTTTTTTGGAGTTCCTGATAAACTGGAAATATCTACAAAATAACGAAGTTTTTTCCTAAAAAATGGACGATATTTGATAAGTTTTCAGTAAAGGGAGTATAATTAAAAAAAAGGTTTCTAGTATTTTTCCCTTAATTCTAAGTCCAGACATATTAACTTATTTTTGACCTGGAGTAATGTTAGCCTTTGGTGTTAATTCAGGAGGACTGCCAAGTGCCGCACCTGTTGAACATGATAGTTCCAAGGCAGTGAGAGTTGATGATAACGATAATTTATCTCTATTTTCTTCAAAACTATGACTGCAATTTTTATCGGGTAATTTATTAATTTTAACAATAATAAAGGTTTACAAAATAGAAAGCTAAGAAGAATTCTTCACCACCTTCTTTCCGCGTGAGCAAGAGCTTATTCATGCCAGAAGTAGAAGGCACTGGAGAACTTAAAACTGATGGAGACGCTGCATTTTTAATACCCTTCTTCCACTTGGGTAAATAATAAGTCTTTATTAAAATGCTGTGAACATAAATAAGAATATTTCGGCAGCTTATCCGATTTTCTATTTAAGGCAGCGCACCATGTTTATCTTCTTTCTTTAGTAGATGTTAACCTAAAAATAGTGCCAAACTGACGTGCCGCCACTGAAAATCGCAAACAGCAATGTCCTTACGCATGCAGAGACATCGTTGCCACATCTTTAGGTAATCTTCTACAAGCAATATACTTTTTCATCATTTTCCAAAAACAAAACTCAAAACCTTTATTGCAAATCAAGGTAACACAAAAATAAATTCTCAGTATACTTGCATACTATTCACAGACAAATACAAGCCACAACTGTGGATTAATACAAACCTAGATACTTCACACGCAGCAAAATAAAGATTTTAAATTGAGTGTTCTGGTTATATTTACATAAAGAAGGGAGAAACCAAGTAATATAACGTTAGTAAATCTTTACATTCATAAATAAGCCCAAATGTAAGTGTAATGTCTTAAGTAACAGAAAAGTAATAAATTTATCATTCTAAACTTGTCATCATATTCGGCGATTTAAGGATGAATTATCACATAGCGGCCAAGCTTGAGCCACCACCCAATCAGAGCAGAGGACCGATGTAAACATAGAGTCCCTTGAATGTTGGCTTCAAACAATTCGGCTGTGTGCCCAGTCTATAGTCAAAGGTTAGAACTAATGATTTGACATTTGACAGAGAATACCATAGAAAAGGGTTATTTCTCTTTGAGACACTCCAAAAACAAGATGTAATTATTATTAGTGAATTTTTGTAGAAAATATTTAGTAATGGGAAAGCTCGCTTCTGGAAATAAAAAAAATTCTTCAAATGAGCACGAACTAGGGCCCCTAAAACCACATCCTGGGTCAGTTTCGATTTATATATATATATATATATATATATATATATATATATATATATATATATATATATATATATATATATATATATATATATATCACATTTGTTAGTTATCTATGTGATATATATATATATATATATATATATCACATAGATAACTAACAAAAAATGGGCCAATCATGATAAAATTTGGCAGGTATCTTCCTTTTGCAAATGGCTTAAATAAGTTCGTTAGCCAGGAAAATAGGACTGACTAGGTTTTCTGGGAAAATTTTGTGTTCCTTCGAGAAACATTTTTTATCTAAAAAAAATAAAGCTATGGTAACCAATTTAGGTGTTTAGGTGTACGTTATAAAAAATAAACTATATACCAAAATGTAAGTTTCAACGTTGCAAGAAGAGAGAGCTATAGGCATTTAATTGAAAAAAAAAAGTTTTTTGTTTCGAATCATTTATATGCAAATTCACTACCGTAACAAACTTGCTGCGTCTAAACTTTTTTTATATTCGCTTACAGTAAAAAAAAACAGTAATATATTTTTTATCCGCTGTTTAGCATTGTTACGTTCTACGGGGTTCTGGATTCGTTGACTAACAAAACAAAGCAGGACGCAGGTTCGTAAACTGTTTAACGCGGCGAAAAGGTCGGCAGCATGGGATGGATGAATATAGACAGGCCCTAACGACCTATAACAAAATACTGAAGGGCGCCAAGAAAGAGTCGTGGAGGAGGCACTGCGAGGAAGTGGATCATACGTCCGAGCGAGGAAGTGGATCACACGTCCGAGAGTGCTCGACTGCACAAGATCCTGTCCAAGGACACTCAGGCCAACATAGGCTCCCTTAGAACATCCACGGGAGGCTTTACAAGTTCGGGGAAGGAAACTATAGAAATTTTACTCCAGACGCACCTCCCCGGCTGTAACATAATAAACCAATCACCTCCGGACTGGGAACACTCAGAAATAGAGGCGCCTTATAGGCGGGCATCTAGAGTAGACTGGACAGTCGCTAAAGAAGTGGTTACTTGGAGCAAAATCAGATGAGCCATTAACAGCTTTAAGCCATACAAATCCCCGGAATTTGATGGAATAATGCCCATCATGCTTCAACAGGAGATAGGTATACTGGCGTCGGCGCTTACCCTCATTATGATGGCCAGCCTGGCTCTGGGGTACATTCCGAGGATATGGAGACTGGCCAGGGTTGTAATCATTCCTAAACCTGGGCGTCCAACAGACCAGACAAAGTCCCTGAGGCAAATAAGTATCATATCCTTCTTGCTAAAAGCAATGGAAAAACTGCTTGACCGGCATATTAGGGGCGGTGTACTGGAAGCATATCCCCTACACTGCGGACAATATGCATACAGAGCAGGAGTCTCAACAGAAACAGCACTTCACCAACTGGTGCTGAAACTTGAGAATACGCTGGAGAACAGGGAGGTGGCGCTGGGGGGCCTTCCTAGGCATAGAGGGGGCCTTCAGCAACACCTCATTCGGACAGGTTCTGGCAGCTGTCAGGGAGCGTAGAATAGAGGAGACCTGCTGCAGGTGGATCGGTTCCATGCTCAGGGACAGGGCGGTGTTCAGCTCACTCGCGGGAGGGACTCTGCTGGCGAGGGTCGCGGCAGGGTGTCCGCAGGGGGGCGTTCTGTCTCCCTTGCTCGCTGGTGCCTAGTCGTGGACGGCCTGCTAGGGAGGATCTCGGGAGGGGGGTATGAGGTACAGGGCTATGCGGACGACATTGTCATCATAGTCCGAGGGAAGGTTACACAGTCAGTGTGGGAGCGCATGCAGACAGCACTGAAAGTGGTGGAAAGGTAGACTGTTGGTCAAGGGCTCGGAGTGAGTCCCGAGAAAGCAACCGTCATACCGTTTACGAAGAAGAGGAAGTAGGAGAGCCACAGAACTCTCACTCTCTACGGTAGGAACATTCCAATGGCCAGGGAGGTAAAATATCTTGGGGTCGTACTGGACTCCAAGCTGACCTGGAATGGTCACGTTGAAAAAATACTGCGTAAGGCAGTCATGGCCCTAGCCGTCACTAGGCGGCTATATGGAAAAACTTGGGGACTAAGACTTAGTATGGCCCACTGGCTGTACACAAGGGTGGTCAGACGATCGTTAGCATACGCGGCACTGGTCTGGTGGCCTAAGGTGACACAATCCAGTGTCAAACAAAAACTAGGCAAGATCCAAAGGATGGCTTGCCTGGGGATCGCAGGTGCCATGTCTTCAACCCCAACAGCTGCCATGGAGGTGTTGCTGGATCAACCCCCCCTACACTTGGTTATTATGGGGGAGGCCAGGCTAGGACTATATAGACTAGCCTGCAATGGTAACCTGAAGATCAACCCAGGCTTCAGGGGTCACTGCAAAATTCAGAAGATCGTGAAGGAGCCCATGGTTGAAATGAGGTCAGACTTCGCGAGCCCGCGAATCTGCAGGGAAAACAACTTTACACCGGAAATCCCCGACCGCGAGGCATGGCGAGAGGGGACGTCGGGCATACCACGGGACGCACTCGTCTGGTTCACGGACAGATCCGGCGGGGATCGTGGGACGGGGGCAGGTGTTTATTCGGAAGGACCGAGGGTAAGTCATAGTATTTCCTTCGGAGCCCATGCAACGGTCTTTCAGGCTGAAATGCACTGTGTGCAGGAGAAGAAGAGGAGGGGCTACACCAACAAGCAGAACCTCATAACCACAGACAGCCAAGCAGCACTTAAGGCCCTAAGTAGCCCACGGGCACATAACTGACTGGTGAGTGAGTGCCGAGACGAGACGAGCGACCTTGCTGGGCAGAATGAGGTCACCCTCATCTGCGTGCCGTGTCACTCGGGGCTCAAAGGCAATAAAGAAGCTGACCGTCTCGCGAAGAGAGGGTCAGCAGAACATTTATGGGACCAGAACCGGCCCTGGGCGTGACAAAGAGCACTGCCAGGGGAGTCATTAAGTCCTGGGTTAGAAACCAACACAAGGTGTACTAGGCAGACTGTCCAGGGCTCAGGCATGGGAAGTCAATAATTGACGAACCCAGTTCAAAGAGAGCTGCGGAGCTGCTAAATCTTAGCAGAGGACAGCTCAGAAATATAACAGGTCTCTTGACGGGACACATGGCCGTCAAGAAACACCGGCATAAAATGGGGCGGTTCGAGGGGGGACCTCGCATGCAGACTCTGCGGCGAGGGGAAGGAATCAGCCCAGCATATCTTGTGCGAGTGTAAAGCTCTGTACCGCAAAAGACAACTGATCTACGGTTAGTCTAGACCGGAGACAGAGCATTATAAAACTTCACCCTACCAATCGCTGTGCGACTGGTTCAAGGCACAGTGATTTTGGAATGGGTGGATTGAAGAGACTAAGGGCATGCACAATAGGCCAAGGGCTGCAGTGCTATCGGGGCGGCAAAGCCGCGGAAGAGCCCTAAGGGAGAAAAAAAATGGCTGAATCTCCCGCCACATGCGTCGTTTTATTTGATTGGGTCCTCTTAATGTCAGACTTGAAGCGACAACTCATCGAGTTTTTCGTTCGCGCTGTAGAATTAAAAATAGGTTTATTTAGTGATAATATTATATGAATCTTTGTAAACCGGTAAAAGGATAATGGGTTACTAAGTTACGGCTCGCGTTGCTAAGTAATTTATGCGTCGCCTAGCAAACTAGGATACACACAATGTACAATGCTCTCTCATTCCTTAAACTTTTGTTACTAGGCGATTTGAGTTAATACCTATTGAATAAACACGTTATCTCTCATGTTTCTGAACCATGTTAATAATTTAAAAATATTCAAGTAATGATACAGTAGCCCCCCACACGGAAATTAGTACAACTACCACTTTCGAATCCTGCTCTTAAGCAGTTATAAAATGTGACAAAACGTCAAACTCGACTGTACGACGGCATAATATTATTATGTTGCACTGGACTCTCCACATGAGTCATGCGTGTAATAGTTCAAAAAATAGGTAGCCGCCTTATCATATCTCTAGTTATTTGTATGATGCAACAGACTGCTATATGGTAGAGGTATCCATAGTCACCACCGTAGATTAACTAAATAACTAGTTTGTCTATATTAAGTGAAGATTGGAACCTGTGATGAGCACTGAAAAGTACACCTCGGTAACCAAATGCCCCTATAAACGATTTTTTAGAAATCATTATTAGAATGACATATGTCTTACTCAGATAATACCGTTTGATTTTTATCTAACAGTTAAAATAGCTTTACAATAAATAGTTAAAGTTGGTTAAAATAGACCACGCCCTCATTTTTATTTACGGGACGCTGACGTTACTAACGCCGATCGCTTGTTGGCATGAATGCTGATAAAATAATATGTGCAATTGTTATGCTGTGACTACACTAGCCACGGCAGTGGCGGCGGTTCGTGACTTTGAGAGTGGGTGAAGCAGAAACCACGCAGCCCCAAAGGGGGGTTTAGGGGGGCGAAGACCCCCTCTGCGCCGCAGACGAAATTTTTCTAAATTTTCAAGATCACGCGTTCACCTGGCACTTCAGTATTTAAATGAAAAATCCATTTGTACAAAAATATAGACTTTCACAAGGAATAATTTTCGGAATAATGACCACGAATACTCGATGAGAGGACATAAATAAATAAATTTATTTATTATTTACCTTATTTTTGTCACACTGTACACGCACGAGCACGGTAGTATAATAAGGCGCGTATTATGAAAATATGTTTATAGTGGGAGGAGCTACAAAAATTTTTTTCAAATTTAAGGCCTTTCTTTTTTTATATAACTTGAAATTTTCTATCTGATATGTTATTATTTTGAAATTATTCTTTTATAGGTGATAATAAACAAATCAATTTCACTTACCAAAAAGAAACATGAAAAATGCAGCTTTTCAAAGTCTGTAAATGTGACATATACCGGATCATTTAACGGCAACATAGTAAAAATAAAAATACGTGTCTGACGATCCGACTACATCTAAATAAACAACGGAAAGTATGATTTGAAGCAGGCTCAGAATTCTGCATCACTTTTGTGGCCATAATAAACACAAACTCAACAGCGCGCGTGCCGTTGTCATGACAACCGTCGCATGTAAGCGATAAGACATCAAGGCAGTATTTGTATATACACGATCCTGGCTCAGTTCAGTCCTTAGTTGCTCTGCAATAGTTTGTGCTCTGCAACACGTAATACGCTGTGCGTTGGGGCATGTTGTATAACATTTAATTTGGGAATCAGGGGCTTGCAAATTATATCGTACCATACAATACTATAAAAATACATTATCAACTGCGGCGTAACGTAACCAGTCATTTTTATGTGGTTGTACCAAATGAATTTGAGAGAGTGAAAAAAAATTATGGTGGATTTTGAATTTAAAAGTTTAGCTTAACCGAAAAATATACGTGAAGCAGCGCTCCACCTGCATTATCTGACGAACCGCCCCTGAGCCACGGTGTTAGTGACGTTGGCAATTCTTACCTCGACAGCCTAGTACTGAACTTAAAAAATGTGTCTTAATAAATACTTAACGTATTGAAATAAAATGAATGCCATTCGCAGAGTTCACCAGGCGCTAACAGTTGAATAGTTGTCAACGAATGCGCTAACCAGGCCCGCATAGTTTCTGCTGGAGCCCAACTGTTGCCAATTTGTCATTGCGGAATGATAGATAAACGTCACAAAATAAAATAGTCCTTGAAGAGACATTTGCGTTCATCAGTCTCCAACCGCTGAAATGTATCGGTAGTCATCAGATAAGCGCTTAAACTCAGCTGTGGGTGCTTGGTAAACCTGGCCAATGTGTTTGTGGCGATTATTTCTAATAGTAAAAAGGTTATATATTACCTTAGTTTTTACTTTTCACAACTGATTTTTAACACCTGACGATCGTTTCACCATCAGGATTGGCGCCATCAGAGGATGAATAATTCTCCGGTGGCAGTAACTTGACAGGTATTAAAAATGTGTCATGAATTGGGTTCTCTAAAGGGTACTTGGTTTGTCTAAAGTCATCGCTAATATAAAGTATTTCATTATACTCATAGGTAGATAAAATAAACTTATACTGTGGTTATTACTATACTTTAGTATTAGTAGTAACATATTTAGTCAAGATGAGAACTAAAACTACTTTGATTTTATTTTAGATTTTAGCTTTATATTAGTCAGAAAAACTTACATAGCACATTTGCTTAAATTTTGGAATTTTATAAACGGCAACTATTATATTTGGCATTTGGAAACATTATCGCTTTTGTACCCTTTCGAAACGTTGATGTTACGCTACTGACACTGACAACCAGAAAAAAACACACAAAACCATAAAACATTACAGTGGGTATCTATAATTAGTAAATTTAATGATGTTTGAAACTATATTCATCTTTTACTTTACAACAATACAATTCGAACACTCAGAACATTCTACAATACATTCATCATCAATTAAATAGTCTTCATGTATAACAAAATCACTTCCACACCTGCAGGGATAAAACGCCATGGAGTCGCTATCGAATGTTAACTCATCTTTACTTAACTGAGCATAAATTAAAGACTGGTTGTTTAAATCTGTCTGTAATCGATAGGCATCGTATTCCTTTCTGGTCTTCTCGTCTCTTAAAATCTTCCATGCCCTATCTATTTTCGCAAACTCTTCGTGTGACTGTGTCATTTGCTTGTCAGGATGGTACTCTTTTATCAGCTGTAAATAACTGTGTTTTAATTTCTCATGGCTTGCAGATGAATCACATCCTAATATTGAATACAAATTCTCCTCTGCGTTGGAAACTGGGGCTTTGGTTGACATTTCTGTTAGGTATAAGATGATAATCGAATGCAAATTTCAACAGTCGCCGCAGTAATACCGTGTCTGGAACATCTATAATGAAGTGGAGAAACATAATAATTAGCGACTGACAAGTAAATAAATACGAAGCAGGTAAAAATAAAGACTTACTGTGATTGGAAAGGTATTGTTATCCTGCAAACAGAGTATTATGTAGTGTTCTGGCGTCGATAATGTTAGTTGTTATTTGTCTTTTTGTTTGTGTACAATTAGGTTATGTTGCAAAGTAATCGATTGATCGCAAGTTGTGTTGTTTATTTTGCTCTTTACCGTTTTATTTACCACTAAATCACAAAATTGATTTGCATTGCATGTGCTTGTTTTGAATGGGCATGCGCAAATTATGTATGCCGTTTCAAAATCAAAAATCCATTGTTTTTCATTGCTTTTGCTTGCTGGATATTCCTAAATTAACTTTTAATAGGTGATATATTTTTGTTTATCTGACCTTTGTTATTTACTTTAACCTTTGACTGTTAATAATTAAATACCTACTAATGGTTTGTGCATTATATTATATATAGGTACCTAGTTTTATCGGTCATTTTTGAAGGACAACAATAACCAGTTTTTATTTATATCATTTTCCTACTTAAGTATTATCACAATCATATACCTACATGATCATTTTCTAATATCAAATAACTATTATATTGTTTGTTATTTGTATTAAACCTTATATCTGTACACCACCGTGAGTTAAAATAAAGTATAGGCATAAGTATTATCTACATGGCATAATATAGTGTAAAATTTATATTTATAAGAAATTTAAAAGTTGTATCATTTCATTTTTCATATTTAATTAATACATTTAAAAGTATTATTAATTTATATTGAGCTTTGAAAACTGTATCAGTGCATGTTTCTAATTTTTTAACACTATATACCCTTGCATATCTTGTACCCCAGAATAAAACTGTATTAACTCGCAAAGTATAAATTGTTGAGTAGAGCGATTTAAAGAAACTTTTTACACGAAACTCTCAATCATGATTGTTTGTTTTCAATTCGCACTGTCAGTGCATATGTTTTTTTAAGTTTTACTGACAACGTTTCCATCCCTGGTGTTAAACAGTTCTCAATATTTTTCAATAAAAAAAAAGTTTTATTAACCTCAAGTGGACTTAATACAGTTTTATTTTCAACCTAAATTATTCAAGTGGGATTTAGTATCATTTCAATAATAATTTCTTGAGTTAATATCATTTATAATAATTTCTTATTATTACAAAAATAAAAAAAATAAATCACATTTCAGACATAAACTCACTATTTGTAATGGAAACCAATATGGCTCCCTATACCGTAAAAAAATTAAATGACTTCTTAAACCTAAACTCATTAGTAACTTAATAATGACTCCCTAAAACATGAAAAAAATAAAATTCCATTTCAGACCTAAAGTCATTATTTTGGTAACATAAACTTGTTTTGTATGGAAAACAATATTAAATGGCTCCCTAACACATAAAAATCAATCTGCGGTGTTATCATTTTGTTGTACATTTTTGTCAAAATTATGAAACTCCTTTGGAACCCATTTGAGAAGATTTTGTAAATGTTTATATTTCTTTGTCAAAATTGGATTTGTCCCATTTCTCAAAAGCGAAATTTCAGCTGGATAGATAACAAGTCGTCCTGTTCTTTTCAAATCGATCCTTTTAAAATCCTCTAAATCAATTTTATAATAGAGAACATCCATGTGTTTACCTGTAGGTGAATAGCCTTGGAAATGCTAAAATCCTCCCGAGAATTATCGTTTTTACAATACACAAACAGCGATGTAGTATCGTTGAACAATTGTCCTTAAGATCTTCCAATTCCATGTTCACTACCTGAAAATAATTACAACACTGCACATCCGAGCCAGCTTTACCAATCCTAAGTTGTCATTATTTGGAAACCAACAGTTTTTTTCTTCGTTGTCTCAATAAGTGAATGACTTCCGTCTAATTTTAGGTGTGTGTATCTGGTTCTCTTACATACTGTTCATGCTTACCCCTGTGATCAATGTTAGTAATTCCACCATGTTCTTTTTTGGCAATAGATGTGGAGATGATAGTTTGTGAAATATTCAGCGTTTACAAAGAATAACTTACAAACTCTAGTATCAGTGCTGTTGATTTCAAAATAGTACTGCCGAGCATAAAGACGTGCCCCTGTCTTGGTTCTTCCACTAGCTACCGGAACTGAGTTGACATTAAAAACTACAAACTAGCGTTTGTGATTGATATATTTGGTAGCATCTCAAAATTTAACAATAATATACTTTGTTATTTCAACGGATACTTTCTGAAAACTTTTGAAGTAACACGTTTCTTTACAAGGCGGGCCGATTTTGTTGGCTGGTATTGTTCTAGATTTTGATCGATAGTCCTTCTCTGCAGTGACTTTTTGTTTCTGAACATTCACTTTCCATAAATGTTGCCTCTGTCTTTTTTCCATTTTAGGGGTTTCCACCTTGATGATTTTCATAGTGATATGGTGAATTCTGCTGTTTCCCCTAGATTTATGGATAATTCCAGTATTCTGCTCGTTCTTAAACTCATATTTCATTAATTACCTACTGTTTGATATATACAGAGAGAACAAAAGAGTTTTACTTATAAGTACATTTATACAATACATCAAGATGCGAGTGAACTAAACACTGAACTGAACTGAACCGAAAAAGTATGTCTGAGTTAATACTACGGACCTTTACAGCACTAGAACAATAAAGTATTAAGTCCCTTGATACTGTTTTCTCCCAGACAATCGTGTGACTTAAAACTATTTCAAGATAGCTAACTCCGGTATATATTAATCTGGGACTTGGATGATCATTGCACCCGAAAGAGGACTTGATATTATGTATTTGCCATTAAAAACCCAAATATTTACATGGACTTACTACAGTTTTATTCTGAGGTACAGATATACAATTTCCAGTGATTATTTGTGTACCTAGTTATTATATAAGCCTATTTCTCTCCTTTCAGTCGTCTCTAAAGTGATGGAAAAGTATATAAACACCGAATTACTAAAATTTCTTGAAAAACACAGTCTAATCCACGACAGGCAGTATGTATTCCATCAGCGCAGATCAACTGCCGACCTCATTTCCTTTGTCACGCATTCTTGGAACAAGTCTATGAAACTACACGGTGAATCCCAGATTGTCGCTCTAGACATATCCAAAGCGTTCGACCAGGTCTGGCATGCAGCGCTGCTTAATAAACTTCCGGCCTATGGCCTACCACCAAAACTCTGTACCTGGACAGCAAATTTCCTCTCCAACCAGAGCATTTCTGTTGTTGTGGATGGCCATTCCTCTAAACTGTATCCAGTTAATGTAGGAGTTCCTCAAGGTTCAGCTTTAGCCCCTACTTTGTTTCTTCTCCACATCAATGACCTCCTCTATAGCACATCCAACCTAGATCACAGTTACGTGGACGACAGCACCCTCCACTCAAATATACAATACTCGAAGCCTGTCTCTTTAGCCCAATTAAATGAGGATCCCAGACCCGTGGAGGGTTCTGTCTCTGTGGATCTCCAAAAAATATTAGACTGGGGAAGTAGAAATCTTGTACAATTCAACCCCACCAAATCTCAGTCTTGCTTTCCATCTCATAGAGATACACCAGCCCTAGACCCATCACAATGAACAACCAAGTTATTCAAAGTAATGAGTAATTTTCACTTGTTGGTATTTCTGTGGATCGAAATCTCAATTGACACCAACATGTCACATCAATGGCAGAAGCGGCTGCTACGAAATTAGGTTTCCTCTTCCGGGCTTGCAAATACTTTTAACCTGCCAATCTCTATACCTCATATACTGCACAAATAAGGCAAAACCTCGCGCATCTGGCGTGCCGCTGCCGCTTCTACACTGGACTCAATTCAGAAGAGATCTATACGTCTCATCGGTGACCCCACCCTCACCCAAAGGCTGCCATCCCTTGCCTGCCGACGTGCCGTTGGTGACCTGTCTCTCTTTTATAGATATCTGCACGGGCACTGCTCAGAGGAGCTTTCTTCCATAGTTCCTCCACCTGCTGCCCCCAACAGATCCACCAGGGGAACAGAGCGAATGCACCCTTTTACTGTCCAGGTTACCAGACATAGAACATCTTGTTATGCCCGTTCTACTTCACAAATAAGGCCAAACCTCGAATATTGCTCCCACATCTGGCGCACCGCTGCCGCTTCTACACTCGCTATCCTGGACTTCATTCAGAAGACATCTATACGTCCCATCGGTGACCCCACCCTCACACAAAGGCTGCCATCCCTTGCCTACCGACGTGCCGTTGGTGACCTGTCTCTCTTTTAGTGAATTTTCTTAAAAAAAATTCACTAATGAGGAGATCCCGACTTTTGAATTTTGAAAAAATTCCTTCAAATGACCGCGAACTAGGCCCCTTAGAACACATATCCGGGGTCAGTTTCATTTTTTATATGTTTAAATATATATATATATATATATATATATATATATATATATATATATATATATATATATATATATATATATATATATATATATATATATATATATATATATATATATATATATATATATATATATATATATATATATATATATATATATATATATATAAATATATATATGTATCACACCGATAACTCAAAAAATAATAGGCCGATTTTGACTAAATTTGGTGGAAAATGCAAATGGCTTGGATAAGTTCGTTAGCCAGGAAAATCTGCCCAGGTTTTCTCGGAAAATTTTGTGTTTTTCGAAAAAAAATTATATCTCCGGAATTAACAAAGTAAGGGCAACCAAATTTGGTACGCTAGTTAATATCCTTATAGGTAAGCTACCTACCAAAATTTAGCTATGTAGGTCAAAAGACAAAAAAGTTATAGGCATTTAAAGAAAAATAAATTGGGGTTTTCCTCAAAACGTCAAAGTTGCGATTTAAAACATCAAAATCGGCAACATTTAGGCAAATAACTTGAATCTAATACGGGATATGGAAATCAAATGTCTCAAAAAGGATGTTTTACAAACTCTGAAGTCTTAGTTTCAACCGTCATTGTCCTTCATTTTACTAAAATGTTTCCAGAAAATTCATTTCAAATAGACCCTTTCTCTGATGCTTGGCAGTAGCCTTAGCTTTAGAGTTTATCGTTTAATGGTATATAATTTTTGTCGAATTTTCCTAAAAAGTCAATAAAGCTCAATATATCCGTTATTATACAAGATATGAAGAAAATTTGTATATATTAATTATAGGGTGTCTTGAGCTACATCTTAAAAAAATATTTCTGCAATCACAGGCTGGCCCATAAGTCGTTGGTGATACAAATTTTCTTTTTTTTTTTAATCAAACACGCCTTATGTTATTGCATTTTTGAATCTTTCAGCGATGCATGTTGGTAAAAAAAGAAATTCGGGACGCAGCAAGTGCGTTATGGTAGCGAATTTTCATTAAATGCTTCAAATTTGAATAGCTCAATTTGCTATTAACCTATAAGGTTGACCAAGAAACGAGTTTTTCCGGGAACACTTTAAGTTTACTTTTAGAAATTTTTGTACATTTTCACACAATAAAGTTATTTTTATGAAACATGGCACATTGTTTTTACTATATAGGTTATACTGGTAACCAAAATTGATGCCTGCTTTCTTAAAAAGGAAACACACATATTTGCAATTAAAAACATTTTAATGAAAATTCACTACCATAACGCACTTGCTGCGTCCAGAGTTTTTATAGATATCTGCACGGGCACTGCTCAGAGGAGCTTTCTTCCATAGTTCCTCCACCTGCTGCCCCCAACAGATCTACCAGGGGAACAGAGCGAATGCACCCTTTTACTGTCCAGGTCACCAGACATAGAACATCTTGTTATGCCCGTTCTTTTGTCCAGAGGACTTCCAAGTTGTGGAATTCCTTGCCGGCACATGTATTTCCTTCGCCTCCGAACCTCCAAAACCTACTTAAACTTATAAACTGTTTAAAAAGATTAAAAGATTTCATATAGCTCTCCTAAATGTGAAACAAAAATGTTAAAAGCAGTTTTATTTCACCAGTATTACTTTTACTGTCAGTTGGTAAATTTTGCCTTGAATCATGTATGCATAATAAAATGAATTAGAAAGATGCTGCCTCATAAGTATCAGCCGGAGCTTTTAAATGTTGTGGATATAACGCACCAAAGTAACACAATTCGCCTGCCGTTTAAGAAAATTAGATATTTAAGTTTTATTTTCATTTTTTCAAGCCTGAAAGTGCCAAATTGTGAAACTTGCGGTAGAGAAAAACTCAAAGAGTTCCTGCTGAAATGCATAAAATCAGATAGCCAAAATGTAAGTTAATGAAAATTTGCTAAAAACTTATGGTTGGATGACAAAATAATTATTAAACTTTGAAACTGAACATTAACAGGCACATATAATTCAAACAATAAAATAGACCGGACCTGCCCTATTCATCGAAACATTTTTATTGAAATTTCTGGCGATTTATATTATACTTTCGTATGAGTCTTGTTCATGGAACAGAAAACTATCCAAGAGGGCATTCCTAATCGTGAAAATATATTCTAGTATTATTTTTATATTATAATATTTCTACGAAAATTCGCTATTATAAATTAAAATAATTCATATATATTAAGTAGGTCACATAAGTATCATAATTATTGGCAATGAAATATTACATTACATGTTTAGATAAATAATAAAGAAGTTGGAATTGCAGAGTACAGTATAAGGAATGCTGACTGATGAGGATTGCAATTTCTGAATTATGTAGACCAAGCAAGGTTATAAGTAGTGTTGTTAATAAACATTAGCGAGACTTTTGCGTTGAAAATCTAGTGACTAATATCGGAGACTTTTGCTGTAAAAATGTAGAGATAAGTAGAGACTTTTAATAAAGATTTTAATATGTAAAGATTTTGTCGATTTTAAATTCAGTTAGTTAAATTAGTTGTAAGCATTGTTGAATTATATTTTATCTATTAAAACTTATTATATCGTTACTATGTCAAAATTATCCTAGTTCTAAAAGGTATTCCCTAATTATCCTCCGCTCCCTTAACACGTCTAAATGTGTACCCCATTTTTTAAAATTAAAAGATTAAACAAATTACACATTAGCATCGATCCTATAAAGAGAAGAAACGTATATTTTTGTAGAAGGTAACACAAAAAATCTCATATCAATGTTTATTATCTTTTCAGATGTTGTGTCAGCTAATCTTAGTTGTTTTTGGACTAACCACTAGCCAAGCTGTAGGAGTCTCCATTCCACTGGTAATTAATACATGGAGATTTACTAACTCAACAAAAGCAGGTTATTTGTGGGTTTTAAGATTATTTTATAACTGTGCTATGTCTCTAATTCATTACTATATCGAAGTATTTTAGAGACAAAACATTAATTCTCTAAAAAAGGATGTTATATAAAGCATGTATAGCAAAAATACAGTTGGACATAAAATTTTTGTTTTACACAGATATACTGAGATATTAAAAATTAACTTGGTCAAGCATGATCATTGATATTAAAATAAATGTCTGAGTGTCATTTCCCATTTATGTCAATCACTTTTTAATTGTCTAAAGTTTGACCAGCAATTCTAATGACATTTTCTTGAGGAAGTAATAGTAATACTAATAGTAACGTTTTAATTATTGGTGGGGAAGTATTTCAGTTTTGTTTGGGCGATGATCAGACGGTGCTCCGGCACATAAATGCGATCAAGACCAATGCAACAGGACGTGATGGACTGAGCATTACTATGATTAAACTTTGTAGCAGGTATATAGTTGGCTTCATAACACCCATAATCAACTCTTGTATTCTGGAAGGCTATTTTCCAAAAATCTGGAAATGTGTTATCGGGCTGCCGTTTCCGAAGGTGGCGGATCCTACGGAGCTGAATCAACTGCAGATAATCAGTATATTACCTATATTATCAAAGCTGCTGGAAAGGGTGCTGGACTCGCAGCTTAGGACTTACTTGAGTGATAAGAGCATCTTATCTGACTTTCAGTCTGGGTTCCGGGCTAATCATAGCTGTGCCACTGCACTGCTAAAGGTTACAGACGACATTTTGCGGGCCACGGATCAGGGTATGCTGACACTACTGGTGCTGTTGGATTTTTCCAAGGCCTTCGACACCATAAATCATAATATATTGCTGAAAATATTGAGAGCTGTTGGGATGGGCTCGGAGGCTCTGGCTTTGATCAGAAATTACTTGAGGGAACGCTACCTTATTGTGAGAATTGGCAGCTGCGAGTCGGATGCTCGTCTCGTGGAAAGTGGTGTGCCGCAGGGCTCGGTCCTTGGGCCCCTGCTTTTCGCTATTTACGTAAACCATTTCCCTAGGGTTAATCAGTATTCTAAAGTACAGATGTACGCTGACGACATTCAGATATACATTTTCTTCAATGCCGCAGAGCTTTTGGATGCACTGGGAAAGGGGAATTCCGATCTGGATTCATTGTACAAAGCGTCCAAAGATCAATCAATCCATATCTTCCGACTGAAGTTAAGCTAATTATTGGGAATACCTTAGTCCTCTCGCAGTTTGCCTATCGCTCGGAACTATATTCGCCATGCTTGGACAGTTGCGATTATAATCGGATACAGAGACTGCAAAATTCCTGCCTGAGGTTCGCGTATGGTATTCGAAAATTCGAACATATCTCGCATAAACTAAATGAAGCAAAGTGGCTTAATATGCGTAATCGTTTCACGCTGAGAGCAGCAACATTGTTCCATTCTATTATTGTGTAAAGAGTCCCAACATACTTGTATAGAAAGGTAATACACAGAACTAATGTTCATAGCATTAACATACGGTTGAAGGTCTTAATTTCACCACCTAAGTACAGGCTAACATTGTTTAAACGGTCTTTTACCTATCAGATATACGCTATATACAATGGTCTTAATGAGAGTGTTAAGAGCTGTTCTGTGTGTTCCTTCAAAAAGAAACTGTTGCTGATTATGCGTGGTATTTGAGCAAGTTGCCGGGTTGGCTGTTGACTGTCAGTTTTGCATATGGGCATAAGTGGTAAAGCAGGGGATGATTTTACATCCGTCTGAACTTCGCTCAATTCACACAGTTTATTATTATTTTTCTTTTAATTATGCACATGGAACTGTGTTTTTGTAAAGTATGTTGTATTGTTGTGTTTTTTTTTTAATTGTGCACTTGAGTATTGTATCATTGACTGTGTGAATAAAGGCTATTTTATTATTATTATTATTAGTAGTATGGCAAATTTGCAAATTATCACATGGTCACCTTTCAAACAAATTTTTTCAAAAACAGTCTTAGAACCACTACCCCTGTATACATAAACCGCTAGAGAAATATTGTGGTTTCAACCTCAAGAATGTTACGGCACCCGGAGCGAATGGGGGTGCTGGACAGGGAAGAAAACTAAAGGGAAACATACATGCAAAATGCGAAAAAAAAAAAACAACAACTTAGCTGGACCTCTATAAGCTGCTTGTTTTTTGTCCGTATACAATAGAGCTCAAAATTTAAATAATTGATGCCTATTTTTGAACTGGTGTGCTTTTAAGTGTGTTAATTAATGTAATTTGGGAATACAGTATAAATCACTTATGTTCGTTAACAATTTTTGAGATTTTTTTCCAGACAAACCTTGATCAAACTCTTTTGGAATTTAAATGATGATCCTATAAAATAAGATTAATATTTCCATGTCTTGTTCATGTTTGACCTATATAATTTTTGATATTGGTATAAATATGGTATTTTAAGAGTATATTTTATACAGCTTGGGATGTCTTATTACAAAACAAAAACTTCAACGAGTCATCTGCAAAAGATGCTTTGGTAATTGGATGTTCAACATGTGAGAAAGAGCAATGTGACAAAACTGTTGGGTACGGAGGCAGCCCAGATGAGAATGGAGAAACCACACTGGATGCTTTGATTTTCGATGGGTAAAAACTGTTTATTATCTTCTCTATTTTACGCGATATTATGATTATTTTTGAAACATAATTATTAAGAGATAACTCAGTTTCAAAATTCTTTAGTTTTAGAACATATTAGAACGCTGAAAAATAATATTTACATGAACTTACGAAAAACATTTATAAATGCAACGTGAAATAATTTTTTAGCCAATAAACAAAAAAATAAAACAGCAGTCAATGCCTGTGATTATGGAATATATATTTTTTTTTTGGTTTCTGTGTCTGTTACTAAAAATATATACTAACCATATTTTATTTTGAGTGTTCGGTTTCTTTTTTATTCCTAAAATTAAAGGTTGATTTTTTTATTTAAACAGGTTGATTCAAATTCATTGCCAATAAAAAACAATAAAATTCGAATCATGAAAATAAGATCTCATTTTTAACCATTTTTCTAAATATATTTTTCTCTACTTTACTTTATCCAAAGGTATGGCTAAAAATATATAATTAATTCTACTAATTATTTCTACTAATTGTCAAACAGATGAATCAAGTAAGTTCTAACACAACAGATCGTTCGGAAATTAGTCACGTGAACGCTCGAGTCTTTGAGTGGGTCGTTCGAGAATTCAAAATCGTTTACTCTTATGTCGCTCTATTCACCCTATTCTGGAGCGCGGCGATTCTTCACATTTCATTATTTTTCTTTTATTAATAGCTTGGATATGTTCGTTAGCCAGCCCGACCGTACCAGTTTTTCTATATAAAAAAATTGATTTTTTCGAAAAAAGAAAAAAAAATTGTGTCTCAAAAAGTGATAAAGCTGTTTTAATGAAATTTAGCAGGTATGTTGCCCTCGCGAAGACCTTACTACATGCCAAAATTCAACTTTCTTGATTTATAGGAAATTGAGTTCTTTAAATTTGAAACATTTAATGAAAATTCGTTACCGTAAGGCATTTGCTGCGTCCCGAACTTTTATTATTATTATTTACCAAAAAAGGTCTATAATGCAAACATTTAACAGGAATCAAAAACTAATTATATTATTCAAAGGCTACTATATTTGAGACAACAAAATTCATGCATAATTTTTAGGCTTCTATTGTCTAAGATTATGTAAAAAGGAGTTATACATTCTGTTATACTTTTAGAACAACTATGGACATGGGTGCCGTAGGTGGCTTACGTAGAATAAAAGATGCTATCTCTGTCGCACGTGATGTTTTAGATTTGACGGATCATTCTTTTTTGGTCGGAGAACTGGCAACTCAGTTTGCAAAGACACTCAACTATAAGGTAGAAGATCTATCAACTAGTTACTCACAGGACGTATGGAGACAATGGAGGTCAAATAAGTGCCAACCAAATTTTTGGAAGGTGGGTATTTTTTCTAAGTTTGTGTACTTCTACTCACTAAAGTTTCTGGAAACTGAGAGGACTATGTTGCAGATAAAAATTCGTTTGAATAATTATTCAAAGCACACTAAATACTGTATGATGTTGAAGATACCAATTCACTAATATTTAGTTAGCTTGGACTTAACCAGCAACCTAATATTTTGATAATCTGTCTTAAATGTGCTATTAGTTTACCGCAAAATATACAGGGTGTAAGGCTAGATGCATTCTCGCAACAATTAGAACCGTAGACCGGTTTCGCTCTCATTAGAGCTCTTCAGTACGGCATACTAATTGTAGCAAAAATGCATCCAAAAGCCAGCCTTTCAACACTCAGTGGGTGGTGGACGTGCGGCCACCTAGTTGCGGAACCAAGTAGTATGTTGTCACGCCAGCTCCAAATAACACAAAGTGTTAAAAAATAGAGACTGTATACAACTAACTTGGGCCAGGGCTGACAATTTTTTAAATTGTTAGTTAGTTGTATACAGTCTCTATTTTTTTAACACTGTGTTATTTGGAGCTGGCGTGACAACATACTACTTGGGTCTGCAACTAGGTGGCGTCACGTCCACCACCCACTGAGTGTTGAAATGCTGGCTATACTATAGCCGTATTATTTTAGATGCATTTTTGCTACAATTAGTATGCCGTACTGAAGAGCTCTAATGAGAGCGAAACCGGTCTACGGTTCTAATTGTTGCGAGAATGCATCTAGCCTTACATACTTTGTCCCTATATTGGGGTAGAAATGGGCCAGGGCTGACAATTTTCTAAATTGTTAGTTAGTTGTATACAGTCTCTATTTTTTTAACACTTTGTGTTATTTGGAGCTGTCGTGACAACATACTACTTGGTTCCGCAACTAGGTGGCGGCACGTCCACCACCCACTGAGTGTTTACAGGGTGTGCTGTTTAAGAAACTACCTTATGCCACATTCTGCATATTTAATAAGAAAAAGCATTTATAACATCATGTTAAAGAAGCTCAGAATAAAAACTTGGGCCAGGGCTGCCAATTTTCTAAATTGTTAGTTGTATACAGTCTCTATTTTTTTAACACTGCGTTATTTGGAGCTGTCGTGACAACATACTACTTGGTTCCGCAACTAGGTGGCGGCACGTCCACCACCCACTGAGTGTTTACAGGGTGTGCTGTTTAAGAAACTACCTTATGCCACATTCTGCATATTTAATAAGAAAAAGCATTTATAACATCATGTTAAAGAAGCTCAGAATAAAAACTTGGGCCAGGGCTGCCAATTTTCTAAATTGTTAGTTGTATACAGTCTCTATTTTTTTAACACTTTGTGTTATTTGGAGCTGGTGTGACAACATACTACTTGGTTCCGCAACTAGGTAGCGGCACGTCCACCACCCACTGAGTGTTGAAAGCCTGGCTATACTATAGCCGTATTACTTTAGATGCACTTTTGCTACAATTAGTATGCCGTACTGAAGAGCTCTAATGAGAGCGAAACCGGTCTACGGTTCTAATTGTTGCAAGAATGCATCTAGTCTTACATACTTTGTCCCTATATTGGGGTACAAATGGGCCAGCGCTGACAATTTTCTAAATTGTTAGTTGTATACAGTCTCTATTTTTTTAACACTGTGTTATTTGGGGCTGGCGTGACAACATACTACTTGGTTCCACAACTAGGTGGCGGCACGTCCACCACCCACTGAGTGTTTATAGGGTGTGCTATTTAAGAAACTACCTCATGCCACATTCTGCATAGTTAATAAGAAAAAACATTTATAACATCATGTTAAAGAAGCTCAGAAAAAAACTTAGGAATCCACCATTAAAATTTTTGATTTTCCAAGGTATGCTGCAAATTCGAACTGAAAAAGTAAGACCTTGCTCTCACTTGTTTGCTACCGAGTTTACTGCATATTACACTACAGTTGCTTCTTGCAATATCAAAATTTTGTTGCCTTTTGTTATTTAGAATACTTACACTCTCGATTATCTGGGCTAGTATATAATATATACATACAGAATCTTTAACAGCTGTGTCTTCCTCAGGAAATGTTTATGTTGTTCCTTTCTGCCCATGTAATCTCGAATGAGATCAAGTGTGAAAAGATAGGGCTAATTAAAATTTATGACCTTAACATAAAAATTCCCGGATATGGATCCTTCGCAGCGTTCCTATTGTAGTGACATATTCAGAGATAAATGATAATTCATCGCAACAGAATAAGCAATCTGTTTTAGTTCATTCTGCTTCTACATACATACTACCACACTACAGGTTCTAACGAATTTCAGTTTTATTTTTCTCATGATTTTTGCAATGTAGTAATTATATTAGGGATATTTATTATATTTGTGCCAGAGGAAAAGGAAAAAATTAAAATTTTGATCTATTCCCAATTTGAAATTTTGATCAATTTCTCAGCATGGATAATCTGCAAACTGGAAAATCCGCAAACGAATAATCGTGAATATACTGAGCATGTGACATACATTTAATGATTTGCCCTACATCTTTGACACAAAGTGGCTCTTTGAAAATCATCCAAAATATTCCAGAAAATACCCCTTGAATTAAACACCCTTCTAAATGATAGGGTGTCATTTATGTGGTGTTATTTATTAACTATTTTCTATTTTACAGAATGTTGTGCCTAATCCGAAAACTTCCTGTGGTCCATATGAACCAATATCTGCAAATGCATTACCACTGACATATTTTAGTCAATTTAATTCAGGTAACCATGACACTATTGGAATGATAATCATCGACCAATTAGGTAATGTTGTGGCTGGAACATCAACAAATGGAGCAAATCACAAAGTGCCTGGGCAAGTTATTAATAATCCTTATCTATCAAAATAATTACTAATCTATTAGAAAACAAACCATCGACTTACTTTTTAATTATATATATATATATATATATATATATATATATATATATATATATATATATATATATATATATATATAATTTCAACAAACCACCACAAGGGCTTACAGCCTAAATACTATCGTACCATGGGTGTCGATAAGGAAGAAAGGGGCAACTTGTTAATTCTGGACTTGAACGTTTGGAGGTTCGGGGGAGAAGGAAAAACATGTGCCGGCAAGGAATTCCACAACTTGGAAGTCCTCGGGACAAAAGAGCGGGCATAACAAGATGTTCCATGTCTGGTGACCTGGACAGTAAAAGGGTGCATTCGCTCTGTTCCCCTGGTAGATCTGTTGGGGCAGCAGGTGGAGGAACTATGGAAGAAAGCTCCTCTGAGCAGTGCCCGTGCAGATATCTATAAAAGAGAGAGAGGTCACCAACGGCACGTCGGTGGGCAACGGATGGCAGCTTTTGGGTGAGGGTAGGGTCACCGATGAGACCTATAGCTCTCTTCTGAAGGGGTCCAGGATAGCGAGTGTAAAAGCGGCAGCAGCACCCCAGATGTGGGAGCAGTATTCGAGGTTTGGTCTTATTTGTGCAGTATATAAGGTATAGAGATTAGCTGGTGAAAAGTATTTGCGAGCCCGGAGGAGGACACCTAATTTCTTAGCAGCCGCTTTTGCAATTGATGTGACATGTTGGTGCCAATTTTGATTTCGATCCACAGAAATGCCAACAAGTGAAAAGGACTCATTACTTTGAATAACTTGGTTGTTTATTGTGATGGGTCTAGGGCTGGTGTATCTCTTATGAGAGAGAAAGCAAGACTGTGATTTGGTGGGGTTGAATTGTACAAGATTTCTACTTCCCCAGTCTAATATTTTTTGGAGATCCACGGAGATAGAACCCTCCATGAGTCTGTGATCCTCATCTAATTGGGCTAAAGAGACAGGCTTAGAATATTGTATATTTGAGTGGAGGGTGCTGTCGTCCGCGTAACTGTGAACTGGGTTGGATGTGCTAGAGGGGAGGTCATTGATGTGGAGAAGACACAAAGTAGGGGCTAAAGCTGAACCTTGAGCGACTCCTGCATTAATTGGATATAGTTTAGAGGAATGGCGATCCACGACAACAGAAATGCTCCGGTTGGAGAAGAAATTTGCTGTCCAGGTACAGAGTTTTGCTGGTAGGCCATAGGCCGGAAGTTTATTAAGCAGCGCTGTGTGCCAGACCTCGTAGAATGCTTTGGATATGGCTAGAGCGACAATCTGGGATTCACCGTGTAGTTCCATAGACTTGTTCCAAGAATGGGTGACAAAGGAAAGGAGGTCGGCAGTTGATCTTCGCTGACAGAATCCATACTGCCTGTCGTGTATTAGATTGTGTTTTTCAAGAAATTTTAGTAATTCGGTGTTTATATACTTTTCCATCACTTTAGAGACGACTGAAAGGAGAGAAATAGGCCTGTAGTTGCTAGGACAGGAGCAAGTTCTGGTGCGCCTTTTTTGAAAACAATTGCTGAGGTCTCGTCAAGGCCAGAGGCTTTCCTGGTATTAAGAGAAGAGAGCATCTTTCGTACCTTTTTAATTTTGAAAATGATATCCGTCATTTTATGCGCAACATAGGATTGTTGGTGGTTGAACATTTGGAGGTGGGTTGAGAGTAGAATTGCCTGCAAAGAACGAGGCAAAATGTTCAGCCTTGCCCAGGGCGGTAAAAACCATTTCATCCCCTGAAACAAGAGGTGGGAACGTGCTCTTGCAGAAATTATTCCCAATAGATTTAGCAAGAGTCCAGAAGGGTTTGCTGCTCTCTCTTGTGGATCGGTTTTTGAAGATCCTAGCCATTCCTTATTATGGACATTGAAGTCAGTAAGAATAGTGACCTCGGAGGAAAGATATTCAGAAATCAGATGGTCGGTTTTTTCAGAAAGGTAGTCGAAGAGCTGGACAAAGTTGTTGTCAGAAGGTGACCGGTAAATGCAACAAATGAATTTAGTTGCAGCCCTGAGAGAGAGTTTCATCCAAAGTATGTCTTTTCTTCCAGCTTCCAAATTGGGGAGTCTGGTGCAGGGTAGATTGCTGCGGATGTATGCGCACACACCTCCATGCAATCTAAAGGAAGTAAGGAGCTCATACCCCGGGAAATTAAGGTGATTAGTGGCTGTTTTGGCACTGCTTTAGGTTTCGGTGAGGAAGAGGAGTTGGGGCCTATTAGCCTGGAGGGAGTTCAGGTTAGAATTTAGGCAACATATATTCGAGAAGGATATGTTAAATCTTGATGCCGGCGCCCCCTGCACACGCTTCTCCCGGAGATCCGATTGGGGGGTATTTATCTCCAGAATCTTTTGTACAAGGAGGAGCCATCATCATTTTTGTTTATAAGGGAAACCGACTCATATACCAGAACCGGAAACGTCCGTTGGGACGTCACCGGCCCTTGATGTAAGGGGTGAAAAAATCATTTACTATCATGTAAAGGAAAAGTCCACTACCACCTAACAAACATGTGATTGTTGTTATGGTCATTATTGTCATAAATTAATTTTATTTTAAATATTGATATACGTCACATAGACATTTCAAAGACCAGTCATTTTTTCTTTTATTTATAAAGAATCTTTTGATCAATATACCCTAATGTTGCAAGGGTTTTTAAGAAAGCCAATTTACAGCTAACATTTTCTACAAAAAATACATTAAAACATTTGCTAGATAACCCAAAGGATAAAGATAAAAGCACAGAAATGTCGGGAATCTATGATAATATATAAGGATTGTGAACTTAAATATGTTGGGCAAACTAAAAGAACTATTGAAACTAGGCTTAAAGAACATTTAGCTCAACTTTGATATGGCACTATTGATAAATCATGTATTGCTCAGCATAGTTTGAAACTGAACAAAAATGTTTCGATGAATAGAGTAGGTCCGGTTCTATGTAGTCCATTGCTCAGACTGTGTTCTTAATAATCAATGTATCCTTCTTAGAAGGAATATTTGATAACGACACACAGTATTACAAGAGCAGGTATACAGTTTTAATTACAGGGATTTGAGACTCAACAGTGGGAGTCTGTCTGTATACCTTCGTAGAGGACGCTGTTTGCAACTGCTTGGCAACTAACATATAAATAGTAGTTCTAGTCTTTATTCGCTTAGTTTATTCATCCCTCTGATGACGCCAGCATTGTTGGCGAAACGATAGTCAGATCTAAAAAGTGAATTGGGTTCTCCAAATTTTACTTAGCAATTAATGCATTGAATGTTTCCTATGATGGCAGAAACAAGTATTTTGCATTATGAATTGTTTTTTAAATAAACTTTTACTGTGTATTCATCTTCGGTATATACAACATTTTCAATACATTGATTGTAGTTGCCCTAACTTTGTCTAACTGATTCATACTAAATATAAACGTGGTGGCTTTTCCTCTGGCTCTACAATAGTTTTTTGTTTTCTCTGCAACCAGTTTTGCTTTTAAAACATCACCTGATGATGCTGTAAAGGCGCAACCGCTTGCAGGGAAGTTTAGAAGTCAGAGGAAAAACCTCTACCTCTGTATTTACAACATTTTCATATTCTCTTAATTGCTATACTTGCTTAGGGTTGGTTAAAGGAGTAATTAAAAGGCTTTACTACCAGACAATCATATATATATATATATATATATATATATATATATATATATATATATATATATATATATATATATATATATATATATACACAGTGTGTCCAGGGAGTGAGGGTAAGGTATAAGTGGCAGTCATGACCTTAGCCGTCACTAGGCGGCTATATGGAAAAACGTGGGGACTAAGACCTAGTATGGCCCACTGGCTGTACACAAGGGTGGTCAGACCATCGTTAACATATGCGGCACTGGTCTGGTGGCCTAAGGTGACACAATCCAGTGCCAAACAAAAACTAGGCAAGATCCAAAGGATGGCTTGCCTAGGCATCACAGGGGCCATGTCTTCAACCCCAACAGCCGCCATGGAGGTGTTGCTGGATCTACCCCCCCCCCCCCCTACACTTAGTTATTATGGGAGAGGCCAGGCTAGGACTATACAGACTAGCCTGCAATGGTAGACTGAAGATCAACCCAGGCTTCAGGGGCCACTGCAAAATTCAGGAGATCGTGAAGGAGCCAATGCTTGAAATGAGGTCAGACTTCGCGAGCCCGAGAATGTGCAGGGAAAACAACTTTACAGTGGAAATCCCTGATCGCGAGGCATGGCTGGAGGAGACGCCGGGCATGCCACGGGACGCGCTCGTCTGGTTCACGGACGGATCTGGCGGGGAGCGTGGGACGGGGGCAGGTGTTTACTCGGAAGGACCGAAGGTAAGTCATAGTATTTCCCTCGGAGCCCATGCAACGGTGTTTCAGGCCGAGATGTACGCCATCCTGCACTGTGTGCGGGAGAACAAGAGGAGGGGCTACACCAACAAGCGGATCCTCATAGCCACAGACAGCCAGGCAGCCCTTAAGGCACTAAGTAGCCCACGGGTAAATTCCTGGCTGGTGAGTGAGTGCCGAGACGAGACGAGCGACCTGGCTGGGCAGAATGAGGTGACCCTCATCTGGGTGCCGGGTCACTCGGGGGTTAAAGGCAATGAAGAAGCTGACAGTCTCGCGAAGAGAGGGTCAGCAGAACCATTTATGGTACCAGAACCGGCTCTGGGCGTGTCAAAGAGCACTGTCAGGGGAACCATTAAGTCCTGGGTCAGAAACCAACACAAGGTGTACTGGGCGGACTGTCCAGGGCTCAGACATGGGAAGTCAATAATTGACGGACCCAGTTCAAAGAGAGCTGTGGAGCTGCTAAACCTTAGCAGAGGACAGCTCAGAAACACAACAGGTCTCTTGACAGGACACATGGCCGTCAAGAAACACCTGCATAAAATGGGGCGGTTCGAAGGGGACCTCGCATGCAGACTCTGCGGCGAGGGGGAGGAATCAGCCCAGCACATCTTGTGTGAGTGTACAGCTCTGGACCGGAAAAGACAACTGATCTACGGTCACTCTAGACCGGAGACAGAGCAATATAAAACTTCACCCTACCAATCGCTGTGCAGACTAGTTCAAGGCACAGTGATCTTGGAATGGGTGGAGTAAGACTAAGGGTATGCACAATCAACCAAGGGTTGCGGTGCTATCGGGGCGGCAAGGCCGCGGACGAGCCCTGAGGGAACAAAAAAAAAAGGTATAAGTGACAAAAAAATTTCGAATTAGATTATGATATTCTGGGAATCGCTCCTGCTTTGTCTTAAACTGAGATGTTGAGGAAATGAACAAAATCAATTAATATACAGGATGGTTTATAACTGATGTAAAGAAATGTATTAAGAGGAAACTACCTTCGTTTATGAACATACCGCAAAAAGTTATTTAACAAAAATTGTTTATAATTAAAATTTATGATAGGCTCTCAATTTTCAAACAGATCAGCCTACTATGAATTTTTTTATATAAATGACGTTCGACAGCTTCTGTGATTAGGTGTGCTTTAAAAAATACTTGAAACTGTATAAAACAAAGTCTTTACCATAATTAAACTTGGGGTAGGTTTGCTTTCATCTCAACCAATAAGAAAAAGTAAAGTAAACGCACAATTGGACATTTGAAGCAATAATTGGCGAATTGTATGGTTACTTGAGCTCTGCCTTATTGTTCGTTTCCCGGGATACTACTTATTTGGAAAATTTAAACGTCAATTTTATTTGTCACGAACAGAAAGCTTCTGTATTAAAAAATGTTAACAACAGAACAAAAAGTGTTTATTGTGCAGTGCTATGATGTGGGTGAATAACATTCTTATCAGGGAGTGATAAGAAAATGTCTTGAACCCTGGCCAAATTATTCGGTTTCCGCTACTGGTGTAAAAAGAGTTGTTACAAAATTTATGCGTACTGGGAGTGTTTTAAATGTTAGGAAGACAAAATCCGACCTAAATGAAGAAGACAATGCTGCAGCTGCATTAGCTATGGATTCTGTTAGGCGTTTTCCGAAATTATCATTAAGAGAAGGGCATTAGAAATTGGCAATATTAGCAAATCGCATTTGCAACAAATTTATCGTACCAGCAAGGTGAAACCTTTCAAAGCAAAACGTATACACACTTTGGAAGAAAATGATTAGTCAAAACGATTAGATTTTTGTTTATAGTACAGCGAGCAATATCTACAAAATCACAATTTTGGCAGCACTAATGGGGTGGTAAATTCCCAAAATGCACGGCATTGGTCTATCGAGAATCCAAATTATATAGTTAACTGCAGAAGACAATGCCATAAAAAAGTAAATGTGTGGTGTGCTGTTTCTTGCACTGGGATAATTGGGCCATATTTTTTGAGCGGAATATGAACCAGTACAGTTATCTGGAAAATATTCTTCAAGACCATTTGCATAACATGTCACTAGAAGATGGACAAATAGCATACTTTCAGCATGACGGCCACCTAGCACATGCAACAGGAATCGTTCGAGAATGGTTAGATCGCGAATTTCCTGGACGGTGGATTGGTTGATATGGGCCAATATCTTGGCCTCCCAGAAGTCCGGATCTTACCTTAATGAACTTTTATTTATGGGGCTATCTCAAACAGAAAGTCTACGTAGCTCCATTAAACAACGATCTTGATTTGTTGAAACTGAGGTTGAGAGAGGCAATTGATGGTATTCCAATTCAACATGTTCAAAATGCCTACAAAGCATTTACTAAACAGGCTGAGTTATGTGTATCGGTTGGTGGCAGCACATTTGAATAATTTCTTTATTTTTCGTTGTTCGTTTTGATTTTTGTTAGCTATAAGCGTTTTGTATTTTACTAATAAATTATTATTTAACATTGCATGGTTATTTACTTTGTGCACCTGCGTTCAGAAAACCACAGGTAAAAAGCTCCATGTTGATAGGGAAAAAATGTTAATAATTTACTTGAAAATTCAAAGTAGGCTGATCTAACTGAAAATTGAGAGCCTATCATAAATTTTAATTCTAAACAAGTTTTGTTAATAACTTTTTGCGGTATCTTTATAAACGAAGGTAGTTTACTCTTAACACATTTAATTAAATCAGTTCTAAACCAGCCTGTATATTAATTGATTTTGTTCATTTCCTCAACATCTTAGTTTAAGACAAAGCAGACGCGATTCCCAGAATATCATAATCTAATTCAAAAATTTTTTGTCACTTATACCTTATCAACACTCAATCCGTGGACACACTGTATATATAACGATTGTCTGGTAGTAAAGCCTTTTAATATTGATGTTCAGAAATAATATTGTTTAAGGTTGTTTTTTCAAGTGTACACATTACTATAAAATTACAGCCGAGTTGGAGATTCACCTATCCCAGGTGCAGGAGCCTATGCAGACAGTGAAGTAGGCGCTGCTGTTGCAACGGGGGACGGGGATGTTATGATGAGATTTCTACCTAGGTAGGTAAAATGTTTCCAAAGCATCATTTGCTTTTCTCTGTTGGCATTTTTCTTTAGTCTATAAAATGTTGTAGATAGATGTAGAATAAATACATGACGTATTTCTTACTTTCTTACATTTTTGCAGATTTTAATAATGTAACAATTGTATTTTACACTATTTAAAAAACGTTAAAATGTCATTTTATGATCGTCTTGGATAAGCGAAAGTAAAAGTATTATTTATATTATGTAACATTCCTCTTGAACAACAGCTGAAACGATAAGTAATTTTCATTCATGAAGAGTATTAATTGAGAAAAGAGGAGTCATCATTTTAAACTAACTTATCTTAGAAATGGTACATTTTGAGTACATTGTTTTAATCAATTTACTCTAGATTTGCATAGAATCATAACATGCTTAATATACACGTTCTCCAGTGTGACTGACAATGGTAACACCTACTTCTACCAGAAGTACTTATACAGGGTTCCCACTAAAAACAGTATATAAATTTCCCTGATTTTCCTAACTTGCCAAAACCTATTTCTCAAACTTTTATCTTTTACAATCTACCTCCAAAATCTGTAACACACCACTACAGAATACAGTAGGTCTTCACTCATGACAGAAAACACACTTCCCCATGATTCCATTTATGAAACATTGTAACGATTATGCTTTTATCTATCATTGTTACTACGATTAAACACCTAAAGACACCCTCTAGAAGTTTAAATAATACCAACTGACTTTCTTTCTGTAAAGCAATGCAAATATTAGTTTGAAAATTTTTCATTGAAAAGTCGCCAAAAATTTTAATATCGTAAAAGCCGTACTGTGTTTCTTTAATATACGTTGAAACCCAAACATAAAAGGCGGAATATTTTGTTTGAGGGAAAAAGAATATCTTAATTGTTCTGGAACTCCAGGAATAACAGAGGCTGATGTCATGCAATAGTAGCCATAAAATAACGGACGGACGAGTCCATTGTTGTTTTAAGGTGGGTTTCTTCTATCTGTCTCCTTTTGAGCAACAAGGAAGAACAAAAATAATACGCAATAAGATCAGTAGGAAGGGATATTCATTTATTCGCGAAGGAGAGTCGGTCCCGAGCAAGCAACGAGTAAGCACCTTAAACAATACGCTGTTACCTTTTTACTCCAAAAACTGGTGAAAACATCTATCTTTTACCGCAAATATCGTTCTATATAGTTGTCGTGGGTGCAAACAAGGGTTTGATCTAATTTTCAGCCGAATATAATGGTTGGTTTTCGAGAAAATACAACATAAACAGTGACGTTTTTCCTCATTCTCGACACGGTGAAATTTATCACGCCATTTCAAGTACACCTTAAAGTTTTCTGTCTCATTAATTAATTGATCTTCAGCACTAATAAGTTTTGCATAATGTCCGATACAGATTGACGGTGAAAGTCACAGTTTAAAATCATCCTGTCTATGACGTCATACCAGGTGCTGTCGGTTTAAAGTAGGAGCTAGCAATAGAACATCTACTGTATGATGGTATGTAACTTTATCTGTTCCTCACCCACTGAGAGGTTTCCCTTATTTTTCTAAAACTTCTCTGGAGGCAAACTAAGAGTCTGTGTGGGGCTCTCATGGTCAACATCTACCTATCTGATATCTGTAAAGAACCAACAGGTGTTTAGGATTCCCAATCCTCAGATAGAAGCCACCTTGGTGAGTCGTTTAAAAAATTTAATTTGTGTGTTACCATTCAAACTTTCATGCGACAACCAGAACCCTTTAATTAATTTACACTTCAAAGTTCAATTCAGCATAACCAAATTAGACTTTTTACTATCAGTGCGATTGCCTTTTTGAAAGATAATTATATGCTGTGTTCTTTCTGCAACTTCATATCAGTAATGTAGATCAGAACTTTTCACTGTGTTATTCAACATTAGACAAATCTTAATTTAAAATATTTCAAAATTTCTTAATGTATAAACAGAAAACTGCATTTAACTCTAAAAATTGGCCGACCTTCTCTTAAGCAATTTTAAATGAACAGTAAAAACTAACCTGATCAGGCAGATGTCTATAAATCACTTAAAGCTTGTTAAAATTTTGACATCTAGGTTTTTGACAGAAAAACAATAATATCAATAGATGATATTTATTTCTTGTATATTTAATAAGTACACTTTGTTTTCATATACATATCAAATAAGATTTAATTTCTTTCATGTAAACAAACAAAATTCTCCTCATTTCTTGTTGCAATATCGATTATTCTTGTCATGTGTAATATTTAATTTCCTTCTGGTGATACTGAGTGTCTTGTTCTTTTATTTTATGAAGTGTATATTTATCTTATATCACCGGAAGTATTTATTTGATTTATTTGCTTAATAACCTTTATCAATAAATTTAAGTTTATATATTTTTTTAACAACTGTTAAATTGAACAATAATCCCTCCCTGAAACTTCATAAGTCTTTTTGGAAGCGCAGATTAGAATTCTTTGTATCTAATATCTAGATTCCTCTTAATATTCGTAACACTGTTCTGACTTGGAGATCTCATAAATCTAAGACTTCAGGCGGAGCAACATAGGTCCAAATATACCTTAATACATCTTGATCAATTACATAATCATTCTCTTACAATTACCTTTGATTTTTTTTTCTTTTTGGATCGTTACCTAAACAAATTAATAAATAATAGACATCCTTTTAGGACCGTTACAACATACACACCTTTCCTTGCAAATAAATGAAAAGGCCACTTTATACAAATGTACACCTATCATGGTGTTTCAACTATTTATCATAAAACGGAAACAAATCATTTTTCCCTGACACAGACAAAAATTCCCTGACTCTTAGTCAATCTTCACAATTTTTCCCTGGCAAAAATGTTCTTTCTACTTCCTTGACTTTTTCAGAAGAGTGGGCACCCTGTTATATGAATATATGTTTACTTTGCACCGCCTTTTTACATGATAGACATTATAAAACTGTGTAAAATATGAACTAACCTTCCTAAAAACTGCTATTTGTATATAGTTATTGTTCTAGTGGTGTAATTTATTTCATTAGATGGCTGTTTCAGTTTTCTAGCTGTTGAAGAAATAAGACGAGGATCGAGTCCTACCGAAGCTGCACAGATTGCAATAAACAGGATAGTGACAAAATATCCCCTATTTTTTGGTGGGGTTGTTGCTGTGAACAACAAAGGAGAATATGGTGCTGCTTGCAATGGTATGACGACATTCCCTTTCTCTGTTGTAAATAAGGAACTAAAAGATGTAACTGTAAAAACAGTTAAATGTAAAACTTAATATTTGACTTGTGACAAAAGGTACTATTAAAATTGTAATTAATAAATATGTTTTTATTTGGCATGAGATGGAGATTTGTCTTAAGAAAAGTCTAGAAAATGTGCATTAGTATACCATAAGTAATAACTGTATATTTTTTTATAATACATGTAGGTACCAAATTATTCACTGTGATTTGACGGGACCCGTCTACTTAATGTTCGCTCAAAATTAAATCATTGTAAAGTAACTAAACATACAAATTAAGTGCTCTTTTATTTGAGTAAATATAACTTTATTTACCAACTGTTGCAAGCCACCACAGCACTTTTCCCAAAACAACAACCATGGCAGTCAAGATATGATTATGGTGACAAGGTGGCATTGACTTTACACTGTGATGATTGTTACATATACTTAATAAAAAGCAACTTAGTAACATTCTATAAAGCTTTTATTAATGATCTTTTGATATTTAAATTCATGTTTTCCTGCTATTTTCTGTAATATATGTGAAATATTTAGTAGCATGCGGTCTATGGAAGCAAGGGAAGCATTGCTTCCCTTAAAATAACGGCTACATGCCTACTTAAAAATAATTTATATTAAACCTCAATATTTAAAATCCCTTTTGTATTTTAAATATTAAATTTCAAATTCTGAAACTAATTTAATTATTACAATTTTTAATTCGCAAGCTCACACACATAATTATTTATTATACATCATACTGTACTTGTTTGTATATGCGCTCTTATCAAGGACGTCGTCCCAGTAAATGCGACCGCCAACGACCAGCATGAACCTGATACTATGAGTGGATGCAATGACTTCAGTTAAATAAACGTAGTCAGCAGGCCACTTGATGAGAAACCCTCGCTCGACGCGATGTGCGTGTATTTTTAGAACGTGTTGTACTAGGAAGACCCGGTGCACATACAAAGTGAATGTCTCGGATTATTTGGTAGATATAAGCAGTTGACTAAGTTAAATACATTGACATTTTATGAGTATTAATATGGCTACAAGTACATCGGCTTTTAACAGCGGCGACAGTGGGGGTGGGGATTTACAAACTTTACAAACAAGTGGTAATAATAACTGTGATTGTGTTGTGTGTTTTTTGATAACCAAAGGATTTTCAGCTTTACCGTTTGCAGAAAAACTTGCTATTATTAAAAAAGGTAGGCCGAAACCTACTCTAAAAAACTTAAATACAAGAATTAAAAGATGTATTCGACATTTCAACGTCGAAAAAACTTATAAACAATATGAATGGTTAACGGGTTGTGAAAACAGGAATAAACTGTTTTGTTGGCCTTGTAGTCTATTTGTGACTAAAAAGGGGGTGTGGAATAAAAGTAGGTTTTCCGACTTGAATAATCTACATAAAGTTGTAAAAAGACATATTATGTCTAAAGCGCATTTACAGAGCATTTGAAAATTAAGTGTCTTTGGAAAAACGGGAATTGAACACGCCGTTGACAAGCAGATAGAAATTAGTCATCGCCAACACAATGAACTGGTTGATAAAAACAGAAACATATTAAAAAGACTTATTGATGTTGTGTTTTCTTAGTCAGCATAAATTGGACTTCAGAGGTCATGACGAAACAACTACATCTGCAAATAGAGGAAATTTTCAAGACCTAGTTTCTTTAATAGCCAAGTACGATATTTGCTTAAAAAATCACTTGGAACAGACTAACGTTTTTCGCGGGACATCAAATCGCATTCAGAATGACTTAATTTCGGCCGCTGCCACTATTATTTTGAACAGAATTAAATGGAAATTAAACAGACTCGTTTCATTGCTATTGTTCTAGATGAAACAACCGATGTAACTAATTTAAGTCAACTGTCTGTAGTAATACGCTACGTAAAAATGGATGGAAGTGTACAAGAAATATTTTTAGGCTGTAAAAATGTGACGGAAGATCATACCGCAAACACCCTATATAAAATTGTGCTTAATATTATGAAATATATTGAGGAGGCTGATGATAAATTAATTGCCCAAAGCTATGATGGGGCTGCTGTTACGGCAGGACATTTAGGAGGTCTTCAAGCTAAAGTGCGGGAAAAGTTCTCCAGTGCTCTATTTGTACACTGTTGTGCTCATAAATTTAATTTAATTTTATCCCAATCTATAAATCATATTAAAGAATGTGAAGTGTTTTTTGCTACCCTAAGTGGAATGGCTGCTTTTTTTTCCAAATATACGAAGCGCACACAAGCCTTAGACTCAACTGTTAAAAAACGTTTACCCAAAGTAGCTGCAACCTGATGGAACTACAACGGCAGGCTTGTGTTAACTATATTTGAACACCGTGAATCGTTAATTGAACTTTTTGAAAACATTACGGAAAATAGCAAAAATTGGGACGCAGAAACAATAAATAGTTCTAGAGGATTTTTGGATGGTTTGAAAAGAGACTTTGATTTTAATTTTTTACTTAATATATTTTCGGAAATATTTCAGTTTTCAGATAATGTATTTAACATATTGCAATGTAAAACAAATGACATTGGTTTTTACCTGAAAAAAATTAGTGAATTTAAATCCATTATAATTCAAAAAAGGAATGAATTTGATAAGTTCTGGGAAAAAAACAATTGAATTAGGAGAAGTGGAGCCACGAAGAAAGCGTCTGCGCACTGATAATGTGGGACATTTTCAAACTTGTTACCGCCGCATTTTCTACGAAATCATAGATCAAATTCAGCAGCAAATTAACTGCAGATTTGATCATCTCAGTGACCTGAAATTTCTTGAATTGTGTAATTTTGGAGGATTTAAAGGGATACCTTTCCCAGAAGATTCATTCAAATCATTATTCCACCACTATGAACATTAGTTTGACAAAGCCTTATTACGACCAGAACTTACAGTCATTTATGAAACCGATGTTATTGACACAAAAACTAACGCAAGTGAACTTTTAACTTTCTTAAAACAATCAAAATTGGAAAATGCATATTCTGAAGTGTTCAAATTATGTGAATTAGTATTAACAATTCCTGCTATTAGTGTAACGTATCAAGAGTTTTGTTAGGAATTCAACAGGACAGGAAAGACTTTCTAAAATTTTAATTTTGTCAGTTGAAAATAACCTCGTCCAGGAAATGTCCCAGAATCCACAGTTTTATGACGACATTATTGACGAATTAGCCAAAAACGACAGAAGAATTGAGTTACACTACAAACAGGTAAGTTGCTGAGAATTGCTTCCCTTATTTAAAATGTCACCGCACGCCCCTGGAAATATTGATGTATGTAATACATGACATACCCGGGAAAGCACAATTTGTTTTGGATCTGGAAAATAAAGTTATTGTATACTTAATTTCAAATAAGTTATGTGTGTGTGTATATATGGTTGAGCATCCTCAAGAAAATCTTGAAGAAGAAGGTGAATGTATATGGATGAAAACAGATAGAGTTGCCAGCTCATTACCTGAATTCAACATAGGTTCATGGGAAGAAACTTATTTCAATGATAGCATAACAGCTACAGATTTTTGTCAAGCTTTTAGGTGAGAACGTTAAAATATTAATTTTCAAACAAATCAATATGCCACCCAAAAACAATAATAATCTCGATATTACAGAAGATGAATTTCTAGCACTTATTGGGATACATTTTCTTATGGGTTACCACATTGTACCAAATATCGAGAGTTACTGGTCAACCGCTGATGGTTTGAAAGTGAAACTGGTACCCCAAACTATGTCTCGAAATAGATTTCAGAACATACTTTCTAACTTGCACCTCACTGATAATACCCTCATTCCGAGGAATAATAGAGACAGGCTACATAAAGTGAGACCATTTATAAACACTCTGAACTCGATGTTCATGAACTACGTGGGAAAACAAAAGACGTGTGTTGATGAATTGATTGTGAAATTCAAGGTCCGTTCGTCAATAAAACAGTAAAACCCATGAAACCTATAAAAAGGGGTTATAAATTTTGGGTTTTGAGTGATATGACTGGATTTGTGAGGAAGTTTGAAATTTATCAGGGAAATAAAGAAAACATAGAAAGTAAATTTGGAAATTATACTTGGGAGAGAGAGTTGTTTTACAGTCAACTCGGCAAGAATGGCAAAAAAATAAAATAATTTACTTTGATAATTTTTTTACCACTGTCAGGCTTCTAGACAAACTGAAGCTTGAAGGAACAACAGCCTCTGGAACTATTCGAAACAATCGGAAAGGGTTAACCAAAAGGAATGGCAAATGATAAAAGCCTGAATCGAGGGCAGTTTGACCACAAAACTTCAAATACTGGGATTACATTTTACAAGTGGAAGGATAACAAAATAGTTACCCTAGTCTCTTAATTTTCATGGAACAGAAACTGTACAAATAAGAAGGAAATTACGTAATAATTGTACTGTTTTGTATATCAATGGAGCTCAAATTGTTGATGATTATAACAAATTCATGAGAGGCGTGAATTATTATGATCAATAGCTTCAGTGCTAGGGTATTGATAGGCGATCCAAAAAATGGTGGCATGGGATATTTTGGGCCGGCAAAGAGATTACCTTTATTAATGCCTACGTTATATATAAAAAAATAAAAAACGAGCCAAATATTACTCTTCTGCCCTTTAGAAGAAAAGTGGCCAGTGGTCTATATAGCAAGTCTCCAAAGTTTACAGAGAGTGGGAGGTAATCCCCATGAGGACCTTTTCCTAAAAGAAGCTGTTACAACTTTAACGTGTCACCTGAAATTCGATTGGGAAATAGAGGAAACCACTGGCCTAAATTTGTAGAAAGAAGAGGTAGATGCGAGATGCGTAGCGCCCGAGGAATACAGTCTAAACCACCTTCTACATGTTCTCTGTGTTGTGTTTTCTCTGTATTAATGACAAAAAGAACTGTTTCTTACACTACCATGAAATGTATTGATTTATGTGTTTATTTAGTAAATAGATAATTTTTTCCCACTTTTTTGCATTTTCTTTTACCCAATCATTCTTCAATGAGTTCACAGCCAAAGGGACTTGAGAGTACTGGTCCCAAAAGTAGGTCAAAATACGATTTCATATTTTTTCTTCAGTACATTAATAATTTGTGTGAACATAATGATAGATGTTCAGAAATGAAGTTTCTAATTCATATAATTCCATGAGTGGTATTTGAGGGTACCAAGATTTAATGGTACTTGAAACTACTTTCAGTAGACAAAGGGTTAAAATATCTGGGAGGTGCACATTGCACATTGCACACGATCATGATCCTCCAAAGTCATTATATCATGCACATGATCAATGCAACCGATCTCTTACTGTCGCGAGACGCTCGTCAAGCACAACGCACCTTAAATTTGAATACTAACAGGAAGGAGCATTTCCATATGAGTACTATAGGACGTGTCAGCCATCTTGAAGATCCTATTTGTTGATTCATTATTGGAGGTTTGTGCCGGTGAATATCTTACATTTACGTTTGTTCCGAAATTAGTTTGAAATAGTGATATTATTGTGATTTGTCTTGTAATAGGTAATTAATTATTTTGTTCATATAATTTTCACCAACGAACACGTTACTGCAATTGTCATATCATGACATGACATGTAAGACTAGATGTTTCTCACCATAATTAGAAACATAGACCCTCTAATTAACACAAAATGTTATAAATAGGGACTGTCTACAACCAACTAATAATTTTGTATATTGTCAGCTCTGGCCCATTTATTCCCTAATAAAGAGACAATGTATATAAGGGTGGATGTATTCTCATCATAATGAGAAACGCACACAGGTTTCCAATTACTTCCCTAATACAGGCCAGGGCTGACAATTTACAAAATTCTTAGTTAGTTGTACACAGTCTCTTTTTATAATATTTTCTGTTAATTGGAGCTGTCGTGACAACATATTACCTGGTTCCGCACCGAGCTAGCGACCCTGTCGTATATCTCACTATGTTATGGCAGTTACAACCTCCCTTTAGGTTCTAACTATCTTTTAAATTATCGTTCCTGTTAATTGATACTCTAAGCAGCGCACATGGCACATCAACTTAATTTATCAAGTACTTAACTGTCATAACATAAATATAATAGTAATAGTAATCATAATACTTCATGTTTATAATCGTTGACCTAAAAATAATACTTCTCTATAGACGAGGGCTTACGCTATGGGTCGGCATTGCCTCTTTTGCATTAGTGAACTAGAAATCATTGATTAGCTTAAGAAACAGGCTTAGAATATTGTATATTTGAGTGGACGGTGCTGTCATCCACGTAACTGTGAACTGGGTTGGATGTGCTAGAGAGGAAGTTACTGATGTGTAGAAGAAACAAAGTAGGGACTAAAGCTGAACCTTGAGGGACTCCTGCATTAGTTGAATACAGTTTAGAGGAATGTCCATCCACGACAACAGAAATGCTCCGGTTGGTGAAGAAATTTGCTGTCCAGGTACAGAGTGTTCGTGGTAGACCATAGGCCAGAAGTTTATTAAGCAGCGCTGGGTGCCAGACCTGTTCGAATGCTTTGGGTATGTCTAGAGCGACAATCTGGGATTCACCGTATAGTTCCATAGACTTGTTCCAAGAATGGGTCACAAAGGAAAGGAGGTCGGCAGTTGATTTGCGCTGACGGAATCTATACTGCCTTTCTTGGGACGGGTTGTACTCGAGCAAATTACTTTAAATTCCTAACATAGGTTTATTTACACCATTTATCTAGCCACATGTAATGTCCCATTCCAGTTACTCTAATACTTTCAAAAATATTTTTGGGATATATATATATATATATATATATATATATATATATATATATATATATATATATATATATATATATATATATATATATATATATATATATATATATATATATATATATATATATATATATATATATATATATATATATTTAAACATATAAAAATCCAAAAGGACCTTGGATTTGGGTTCTAGGGGCCCCAATCCGCGCTCATTTGAAAAAAATCCGAATATCACCAGCATTACCTCTCTATTAGTGAATCACTAAAAGATATAATTATATAACCCTACGTATATATTATGCCCTACCTGTCAGACAGTCCAGTACTTACCAGAAAAACTTAAATAGATGAAAACTAAATAAAAATACTAATATTGGAACCTGTAATGAGCACTGAAAGTACATTTGGAGAGTCCAAATCACCACAACATATTTTAAAGAGAACTTATCATTCTTTGATGACGATGGTTAGTGAAGCGATCGTCAGGTTTTTCAAAATGTGTTGTAATGATTTGGGGTCTCTAAGTTTATTTATAACTAAAAATAATAAAAAAAGTAATATAAAAATTGTAAAAGGAAAAAAAATCGTAAATTAATAGAGTTCAGCAGGCGCCAGTCACTGCCAGCAACTGCATTGTTATGTCAAAAAGTGTTTATAAATGTCAACATTTTTTGACGTAACAATGGAGCTGCTGCTGCTGCTGCTGGCAGCACTGCCGCTTGGTGAACTCGCCCATTTTGGTGTTGCGTAGGACACTCTGAACGTTGAATTTAAATTTACCATAAACATTAAATATAAAACAGCTCATCGACAACAATACAGAATATTCAAAGCCTATTATATTAATTTTATATGCATAACATTTTCTATGGTCGTAGTGTGAAGATCACAATCAAATATTCAATAATTTTTATAGGCATCCAAGGTCATTCCCACAGTTTATCTAATTCCTTTATATTATATTTTAATATTTGTCTGGTTGATCACAGAATAAAAACATGCCATTCAGTTAAATGATTAGAAGTTACAAAATATGTTTAAATTTAACTCAGAAACCAGTCGCTATTATTATTTATTATCATTGTTGGATACGTCTACACCTGTAGGTAACCATAATATATAATTCATATTACTTAAGTATAAGATAGGGATTTATTAATGAAATAAATATCCATGAAAAAATAATTGATTTTATTTATCATAATATTTAAAAAACATGTATATAATAGATTAGCATGTTACTTACAGTTGATAAAACGTATTAAAAATTAAGTGAGAATTCAAATTTCAGATTTGTATTTGACCAAATAGTTCCTTTTTCATTTAAAAATGACACCTTTAGCGCCAAGTTGTGTAGATAAATTCTTAGTAATGCCAACCTTTAAATATCACTTCGTAAAAACAGAATCTTTAATTAGGTAATTATATTGTGCGAATAACAAAAAACTTTAAATGATTGATACCATTTTACATATAGTTTATTCCGGTCAATATTAATTTCACAGGTGTTTAAAAAACTAGTTACGGGAACTCATCAATTCGTATAATCAAAAATGTAAAGTTGTATTCTTGTGCCTGCTCATCTTCTTTGGCTTGGGTTCATTAAACGCCAAAGTCGCCAAAACAAAAATGTTTGCGGTATTATATTACACAGTGAACTGATCAGAATGCCTGTAAACTGTGTAAATTACCCTTAAAACATTCATTCTTATCAGTTTTCTTCATATAACCTGAAATAATGGAAAACGAGACCGCAGAAGAAGAATTAACCTCTTCAGTGGGCAGTGTTCTGTCAACGTTAAACAAAGATGATAAAAACGAAGCTTCAGATTCAACTCCAACATCTTCAACTGATGCAAATACGACCGCAACAACCTCTCATATTTGTATGTTTTAAAGTTTTCCTCTGTTGACTTGCTTCTAACGTTCTTTATTTTTAAGTGACCGATGATCCTATAAGCAGTACATCAGCCGATGTCCAGGAGGCAACGAAAAGTAGAGAAGACGCCGCTGGGATGGATAAGAAGTTATGCCTTTCCAGTATGAGTAGTATAAAGAGTAATTCTGAATCTTCATGCTTGGTTTCTGATGCTGACTTACTCTACATGAACATAACACATGTACCAACTGAGAAAATAACAGAAGATGTAGAGGACATTGTTCAAGACTTGGAAAATTTATTAGCAAAACCTTCTTCCTTCTCCTCTTCAAAATTACACCGAAAGACTTCTGGAAGTGACAGTTCAGCTGCTTGTACATCTGCTACAGGTTCACGTACCTATAATGGTAAGTTTGGTGCACATTACTTATAGGTAGAATGTCTGCAAGTTTGCCAAATATTGATTCTTCCAACAACAAATATTGATAATCTTCATGAGCTTTAAATTGATTCCTAGTACACCTTTCCCAGCAATGGTGTATTGAACTGCAGTTGCCAACTTAGTACAATATTGCTCTTTATCACATACTATTTATTCAATATTTCTTATTATGATGGTTTGTGAAAATGTTATACTATCCACAAAACCAAAGCTACTTTGATATTAATACTGACAAACACAGCAGACAGTATATTATATACATACTCTTTGCCTTCACAAGTACTTACATGTTTTCTTCTCTGCAACCTGTTTTGCCTTTTACAGCATCATCAGGTGGGCTACATATTCTGCAACCGGTTTTCCCTTTTAGTTCATAGAAATTTATTTTCTCCCATCTAAAAATGCTGCAAAAGGCAAAACCAAGTACAGAGAAGAAAACAAGTACTAGTGAAGCTAGAGAAATCTACATCTGTAGTTAGTATAGAATGGTTTCACCAAGTAAGGACAACAATTAAATGCAATATATTATACATATAACATTTACTCACTGTTCCAAATATCATAGAATTGTGGTCTCCAATACATGCCATTTGTTTTCATGTCAAGTTTAATTACTGTATACTCATTTGGTGTTGACATTTGGAGTTACAAATATTTATATTATAAGAAATGTATTGATAAATTTGTTGGAGTGATGTTTAATTTCTTTCCATATGGTAATAGTGTTTGGTTCAGTATTGTCATCAATAGAGATGAGCATAATTTTATGATTTCAATAATCGGAAAGCTCTTTCTCAATTGCAGATTGTAGATTGTTTAATGAGTTGTAAAGACCTTTGGCCTCCCAGCATTGTGACCTCAATGGGTCTTTTGTGCGTAATTTCTTTTTTCTAATAGTTGTTGTTTTGGGCGACTATTTTACCTATTTTTGGTGGTGTTAAAGTCACTTCTCCGATGTATTTGAGCCTTTTGCAGAACTGAGCCATGCAGTCACATCGCAAACGTTCTGTTGTTTCTGCTGCTTAAATCCAGTATCTGCAGTTTTCACTGTCCACCTTACCCATCTTTATAAGATACTTTACTGAGGGAGTGTCCTGTGAAAAGTTCTGTGATTATTCTCAACTTGTTCCTGTTCAATTCAAGAAACAGTTTAGACTTCTCTGTTCACACAGTGATGGTATGCCTGCCTTAAGCCTGGCGTTTTCACCAGTATGATTGCATTTGGTTCCACTCCCAAGTATCAAGTTTTTGTTTATTACCTGGCTTTTTGTTAATCCCACATTAGGGCTCTGGACCATAGAATTGTATGGTTGCAGCCCTTTTTGCAAGGCTATCTGCTTCCCATATCTTTCAATGGCTTGATTCCACGGTATTCCCATCATCGAAGTGACTGTTGTTCAGAGCCGGTTGCTTCAAGGATTTATTGCAATTCCAGGTCAGTTTAGACTCAGTTATCAAAGATTTTAGAGTTATTAGTACTGCCTGACTGTCTGAGACAACGTAGATCTCTCCATTTTTGAGTCTTTTTTGTATGCACTTCCATGCAGAGAGGTTTGTAGCAAGGCTTTCTGCTTGGAATATAGTGGAAGTTTTTTTCTAGGGACCGAGCAAGTATGAAGTTAGATCCTCTTATTCACAGTCCTGCTCCCTCCATTTATTTAGACCCTTCTGTATACCATAATCTGAGGTGGAATGGGTAGATAAATATACATATTTGGGCCACGAGATAAGCATATCCAAAGCCAACCAGACATGCGAGATAAACAGAAGAGTTATACTCTTCTGGGCGGCTTACGGCAAACTTGGAGACGTTTTCAGAGGCGACCTTCCAGTATGCTTGAAAAAAAAAGTTTTCAACCAATGTGTTCTACCGGTTATGACCTACGGCACCGAAACACTAACCCTTACCAACGCTTCTGCTAAGAAACTAAAAGTAGCACAGCGCAAAATGGAGAGGTCGATGCTTGGCGTTTCGTTATGTGACCACATTAGAAATGAAGAAGTACTCAGAAGAATAGGAGTGACTGACGTGGTCATACTTGTGGCAAAACTCAAATGGAAGTGGACGGGACATGTGGCTCGCATGCAAGATGACAGGTGGACAAAACGATTACTTGAATGGAGACCCAGATCCAATAAAAGAGACAGAGGAAGACCACCAACTCGCTGGACAGACGACATTACAAAAATTACAAAAAACTGGATTCGTAGCGCTCAAGACAGAAAAGAATGGACTCAACTAGGGGAGGCCTATGTCCAGCAGTAGACGCAGAGGGCAGATTGATGATGATGATGATGTGTACCATAATGATGAGTTGTTTGTCAGCCTTTCACTATCTCTGCCTCATTCCTGGCGGTCACTTATGACCACTTCAAATGGGACTATGAAGTCCAGCATTTGATCTGTTGGTTTGGTGAGTGACTCCAATGGAATACTTTCCAGCATCTTTAAGTGGCCAACCAAGTCTCCTGGTTTAAATTTGTCTGCTTGAAATAGTCTTCTTCTTCTCAATTAGATTAGTTGAATAATTGAATGATTGCCGAGTTGTTGCAATGATGATTCTGTCTCCAGCAGCTCTCTTTATTTTATTATAACTTCCACGCTTCTTCAGTTGTGTCTGGTTGCCAGAAGTTTTCCCCTTGGTCTACTTTTTCCCTTTTTTATTTTTTTCCCTTTGCGTTCTTCAAATAATGTTGTTGGAAAGTTACTATTTTTCAGAATATGACAAATACATTTTGTCTTCCTTATTTCCATTTCTTCAGCAAGCATCTTTCTTCTCTCACCTTTTCTATTACACTTTTATTCGTTTTTCTATCAGTGTACTGCTGTCTCCAGCAGCTCTCTTTATTTTATTATAACTTCCACGCTTCTTCAGTTGTGCCTGGTTGCCAGAAGTTTTCCCCTTGGTCTACTTTTTCCCTTTTTAATTTTTTTCCCTTTGCGTTCTTCAAATAATGTTGTTGGAAAGTTACTATTTTTCAGAATATGACAAATACATTTTGTCTTCCTTATTTCCATTTCTTCAGCAAGCATCTTTCTTCTCTCACCTTTTATATTACACTTTTATTCGTTTTTCTATCAGTGCACTGTGTCGTTGCCATTATCATTATTCTATATGTCCACATTTTAGACGCTTCTATTATCTTCATGTCCAGCTAAGTATAGTCCAGGTTTCTGCCCTACATGCTACCATAATCCATATGTACGCCTTGATTAACTTTTCCCCCATATCCGATTTGAAATATTTATCAGTGAGAAAAGTACTGTGTCTATTGAATGCTTGGTTTGCCATCACAATCATCCTTCACTGAGTTTTCTATATTTACCATCATCCTAATAACACAACTGAGGTATATAAACATTTCTACTTGTTCATGTTGTTGGCTCTTTAGATTTACATCAATTTTCGCAGTCCTATCCTTACCTACCTTATTCAATTCGGGAGATTTCAATCTATAAGGTTGCACCCCCTGATCCTACCTCGAAGGGCTGAATCAGAGTGGAGAGTAATCAGAGTACCCAAATAATATGTGAAGAAATGGCTTTCCACTTAAAAAAAAACATAATTCATTCTGTGAATGGCCTTCATAGACACTCGTAGGATAGAGAAATCGATTCAAGAGATTCCTATCTATAAGGCTCCTCCTCTAATCCTGCCTCGAAAGGCTAAGCCAGAGTAGAGAAGACCGTAAAGTGAAAGGCTCCACAAAAAAAAATCGGAAAAAATGACCTTCCTCATAACACAATCATAAATCTGTTAATAACCTTCATAGAGACTCATATGATACGTTAATCGATTCGTGAGCTTCCGGTCTATAGGCTGCACCTCCTGATGCTACCTCGAAAAGCTGAATTAGAGTATATGCGACCATAGTCAATAATTGACGAACCCAGTTCAAAGAGAGCTGTGGAGCTGCTAAATCTTAGCAGAGGACAGCTCAGAAACAACAGATTTCTTGACGGGACACAAGACTGTCAAGAAAAACTTGCATAAAATGGGGTGGTTCGAGGGGGACATCTCATGCAGATTCTGTGGTGAGGGGGAGGAATCAGACCAGCACGTCTTGTGCGAGTGTAAAGCTCTGGACCGCAAAAGACAACTGATCTACAGTCAGTCTAGACTGGAGACAGAGCATTATGAAACTTCACTCTACCAATCGCTGTGCAGACTAGTTCAGGGCACAGTGATTTTGGAATGAGTGGAGTAATAAGACTAAGGGCATGCACAATAAGCCAAAGGTTGCAGTGCTATCGGGGCGGCAAAGCCGCAGACGAGCCCTGAGGGAGAAAAAAAGTAGGCGACCATGAAGTGAAAGGTAAAAATTACTTTCCCCATAAAAAAATTCATAAATCCATTAATAGCCTTCATAGATACTCGTACGATACCGAAATAGATTTTAGAAATTTATAGAGCTGCATTGCATACCGTATGCAATGGAAAGGTCGTCCATTTATTTTGATTCCTGCTCTCTTGTTCTTTATCCTATTTATTGTATATCCTATGAATAAATTGGAAAAAATATGGGGATAATGGGAATCCTGGCTATACAACTTTTCTTATTGTAACTTAAGTTTCATATTCCTTAATATCTATTGTGGTACTTTGATTTTTGCATAGATTGAGAAGTAATATGCTGATCCCTCCAATCCAATCCAGCTCTCTTAATTATATGAAACAATATTTTCCAATCCACATTATCAAATGCTTCTTCCAGACGTACAAAAGCCATGTGTCTCTATTATACTCAAGTCTCCTATTGTTTTAAGTGCTAGTATTGTTTCTCTAGTTCCTCGTTCAGGTCTAAATCTGAACTGATCTTAATCCAAGTAACTCTCAATTTTGGTTTAGAGAGGAAGGGGAACCATTGTTAAACTGTATAGTCACCTTTGACGAAACACAGGTATGTCACTACATGCCCGAGTCGAAACAAGCGAGTATAGGGCCGCGTAGGAAGGGCGAGGCAGCTTCAGCGAAAGCCAAGACCCCGCTGTCAGCTCACAAGTGCAAGTCACTGTGTTTTGGCATTGTGTTTTGTACATTGATTTTTTTCATGCAAATACAGCTACCATGTGCTTGAGGTTAGACATGCTTGTAGAGCATATAGATAAATGCATTCTTGTTAATATCTTAGTAGAATAAACCGTAGGGTATAATGAAAATATGTTGTCCACAATTTATAATTCAAGTTTTGGTTTGTGTATCTGTAGGAAATTATTTTCTTTTGAGTAGTTTTACAGCACAAACCTATTGGCTGTTTAGTTACATGTATCTGATGTATAGACCTCTTTTTTGTCTTTACGATCTAATTTTTAGAGAGTTTTTGTGTGTCTTAAAATATGGGTTACTTAACAACAGACAATTTAGATGATATTATACCATCGTACTCTTAGCTAACTCTGCCTTGACTTAACAGTAACAAACTATTTCCTCTATATGAAATCTCTTCATTCTTAGATGTTATTATTGTGGAAAAACTACATGTATAAATGTATTGATACAGAAAAGTGAAAACTAAAAAAAATGTATTTTTTTCAGAAAAACCGAATGTGAAGAGTAAATTGCCACCTTCAGCAACATCTACAGGTTTAAATGAGCTTTGTTTAGATGCAAAGGAAGATCATGTAAACTCTGAATTAAAACCTTCACATATAGAAACTAAACCAACCCTAATCGAGGTTATGGTGCCTGAAGAAAAATGTGAAGAAATTGTAGCTTCAGTAGAGAAGGGTAATTTGAAAGTTCAACCAGACCATGATCAAAAGAATATTCACCAAGAAAGTGGAAAGGTAAATGAAACAGAAGAAGAACTACAAGAAGTAATAGATAACTTAACTGATAATGCACAAACGGTTGTAGAGGAAAAACAAGATTTAGTTGTAATAAAATCTTGTGAAGAACAGAGTAACAATGTTGCTGAAGATAGCATAACCCATGAGGATTCCAGGACAGATGATAATTCAGTTTCAGAAGTTTTAAGTAAAAAAGGAGTTTGTGATACTGAGGAAGTTGTTGATAAATGTCCTGAAGAGACAGCAGATGATGCCGAACAAGAAAAAATAAAGACACTGACGGCTGCTAGTGCAAAGGGAGAACCCTGTATAGACAAGACAATCTGTAAGAAAAAAATGCTCATAGTTGAACCTGAATTGGCATCTGAAAAATTAGACGAATCTAAAACAGAATTAGACAAACCAGATAATTTTAAAGAAATTGTGAGTGATACTGTTCCAGGCAAGCAATTCGATAAACTAGAACATTTAGATAATAAAACAGATAAGGTGAAAGAAGTAGTGACTGAAGGTAGGGATGTTTTAACAGGTAATGAAGATCATGAAATCAAGCCAGTTGAAACTAAGTTATCTGGACCCACTTTTCCGGCCAAATCTGCTGATTTACTCACAAATGACAAACTTCTGGAGAGTGCAGCTGAACCAAGATGTATTAAGAGAGTGGCATATGTTTGTGGACCTGACAGCAAATCAGATCAAGATGGTGCGCAAATTTCAGACTGTAACCCTGCTTCAGTTAGTGAAGCAAAGTCAAAAGTAGAATTGGAACATTCAGAAATGGAAGTCGATGTACCAGAGACTGAACTAAAAATAGAGACCCCGGAAATCGAAAAAACCCAATTACCTACAGAAGCGCCTCAAACTGACCAAACTAAATTACAAACAGAAGCCTCTCAAACTAAGGAAACTAGATTACAGACAGAAGTACTTCAAAGTGAGAAAGTTGAATTAGAAACAGAAACGAACACAAATAAAGTACAGAGTGAAGATTGTCAAATGGAGAAAACCAAGTTACCAACAGAAGTTCATCAATCTGACGAAACTGAAACCCCCCACACTGACAAAAATAAATTACAGGCTGAAGCATGTCAAAGTGAGGAAACTGAATTGCAAATAGAAAGCCCTCAAGTCGAGGACACTGAAATAAAAAGAGAACCACCTCGGATTGAGGAAAGTCCAGAAGTATCTCAAATTCAGCAAACTGCATTACCAATAGAAGTCCCCCAGTCCGCGGACAGTTCAAAAAGATGTGAAGAAGAAGCAAGTGCAATATCTGAGGCTGTCAACAAATGTGAAGTGCAAGACATCAATTCCAGTAAAAAGCAAGAACCTATGGAGGTTGAAGAGACTTCAGGATTGCCTGAACCAATGGATGTAGATGCAACTTCAGGTACAGCTGAAGTGCAACTTGAAAGCTCCACTTTAGAAGCAAAAGAAACTATTTTACAAAATGAAAGTACTGTAGAAGAAATGTGTGATGAGCCATCTTTAGAAGATATATTAGCAGAACAACCTACAGTGCAAATGGAAACTCATGAACAAGATAGTTTAGGGACTCTGTTGGAAGGTATTGTTGATGCCAATAGTTCAAAAAATCAAGATGAACAGTATGCAGATAAGTCTGTGATTCAAACATCTGATATTGTAGAGCCTACAGAAGGAGATATAGCATCAGATATAGATGTAGCCCTATGTGGAGAAATTACGACAAATGTTGCTGTAAAAGAATGCAAAACGGTAACAGATAGAAGCCTGAAAGGTAAAGAAATGACGAACGTCAATAAAACGTTAGAAAAACCGGATGGAAGTAGAGAAAAGACTGATAAAGACACAGAAAAGTCTGAGGAAATCGCAGAGAAAGCCAGAGAAGCTATGGAAACGTCTGAAAAGGCCTCAGAAAAACTTGAGGAAGCCACAGAGATGGCTGAAGTAGCCACAGAAAAGTCTGAAGAAGCTACAGAAAAAGTCACAGAAAAATCTGAAGAAACTGCGGATAAAACTGAAGAAGCCATGGAAAAATCTGAAGCTATAGAAGAGGCTGATGATGTAATTCCGGTAGATTGTGAAGAGAATGAAGAGAGTGATGCTATTACGTCTAGCACTTCCACCAACGGATCTTGTTCTAAAGAAGTTCTGCCAGTTTGTACCAGAACCGAAACAAGTAATGAAGTTGATGTAGGTTCTCAAAATATGCCTACATTGATTTCAAATGAAGCAAAAACTGCTGTTGTGGAAATGATAGCTCAGTCTAAGTGTGTGATGGAGGTTAGTCAAACTGCAGAGTCTGGTGAGATCGCAGAGCCGAGTGAAACTGCAAAGTCTAGTGAAACTGCAAAGTCTAGTGAAACTGTAGAGCCCAGTAAAACTGCAGAGCCCAGTGAAACTGCAGAGCCCAGTGAAACTGCAGAGCCCAGCGAAACTGCAGAGCCCAGCGAAACTGCAAAGTCCAGTGAAACTGCAGAGTCTGTCTCTGACGTTAATGAAACCCGTGAGCTATCTGTGAAAAAAGTAAAAAGGCATAATGCAGCTGAAGAATCTCAATCAGTCAAAGAATCACATATTTTGAAAGGGCAAACTATAGATACGACAAATGGAACTAGTGATGAATCTCCTGCTGAAGAAATTGAAGAGGAGGAAACAGTGGTTGTACCTGTTTCTTCTGAAGAGGAGGAAACAGTGGTTGTACCTGTTTCTTCTGTAGAGGAGGAAACAGTGGTTGTACCTGTTTCTTCTTCTGAAAAAGGTACAGCAGAAGTTGTTAATAGAGACGAAGACAGCTCACAAGAAAAGGTAAGCTTACTAAGTGAAATTGAAGTTTTAGATGAAGACAAAACTTCCAATGAAATTGATAAGACTGAAGTTAGCAAAGTGATTAGCCCAGAGGATAATGATAGTGAATCTGGCAGTAAAGTTGCTGATGAAAATGAAGAAGATGCTGAAACTGAATCTGAAAATAAAGTTATTCCTAATAAAACTAAGGAGGAATCCCAAGTTATTCAGCCTTTAACTATTAAAATCGATGATAGTGAAAAACTTGAAAGAAGTAAACCTTTCAGTCCGAAGATCACCATAAAACCAATAAAGTGTTCTGACAGAGAGCACTCAATTGAAAATGAAGAAGTGAAAGGTTCACTGAAAATGACTATAACCAAACAATCAGACAAAATGCATTCTATTTTGAAAGTTTGTAGTCCTGATGACGAGAACAAAATGTTTGTCAAAGCAGATGATTGTCAAGAAGTTTCTGAATCTCAGGAACAGTCTGTTCCAAAGTTGATTATTAAGTCAATGCCTGATCAAAGTGACTCACCTTTAAGCCCAAAAATGCCAACAAGAAGTGCAAAAGTTGTCACAAACAGCACACAAAGGTCTAGTAGTCCACGGGTTACCATAAAACCGATTGTTAAGCCAGAGGCAAAATCTGAAATGGTTAGTCCTTTGAAGTTGACTATTTCTAAATCAAAAACTGACGAATCACATAGGCAGAGGCACAGTCCTAAACTAAGAGGTTCAAAAACAGAAATGGAAGCAGTAAAAGAACATCATAGTCCAAGAAAGTCAGCTAAGACTAAGTCATCTGATAATCAGGAACATGCCCATAGTCCCAGAGTAACCATAAAACCAATTGTTAAGCCTCCTGATGAACCCGAACAAACAACCAGTCCTAGAATAACTATCAAACCTATACCAAAACCTGCAGAAACTTCAAGTGAAGTAGTGTCTACAACAGTGGCACCCAGAGTTACTATAAAACCAGTAGTGAAACCACAAGAAGAAAGCGATGATGTAGAAGTAGTTGAAAAAGTTAGCCCCAAAATAACAATAAGACCGGTTGTGAAACCAGTTGAGGTAGAAAATCAGTTGACAGATTTTGAAGATGAAATTAAAGAAAGGATAGTTTTAAAAATAAATAAATCAAGAAAAAGGGAATTATCAGAAGACGATAAATCGGAAAAGTTGGGCAAAATCAAGCTTAAATTTTCCAAAGAAGGGGGACATCCTCATATAGTTCAGCAACAATATACAGAAGAGTCACATAAACGGTCATTTGAGATCGAACAGCCGGAGAAAAACAAGCGACAAAAAATAGAAAATACAAAACAGACGCCAACATCTTCCAGTGAATCTTCCCATTCTAAATTAAAGGACATTCTAAGTACAAAAATAACAAAGTCTCAGTATATTAATGAAGAGACGATTTGTAGTGAAGATGTGGAAATAATCAAAAGTACTACAACGTCTCTGGTTAAGGAGCTTGCAGATCCCTTGGCAGATATACCAGTTTTTGAGATCACACCTGCAGGAGCAAAAACTATGACACAAACCAGTGAAGTTAGTGTGTTACCTTGTCCGCAACCAACACCAAAGAAACGGGGGCGACCAAGAAAGGTTCCACTTCAGGTTAGGGAAGACTTCAAGGATGAACCTCTCATTCAAGGTCAATCTGAAGAGTCACAAACATCTCAACCTGCTGCGCCGGAATCTACAAGGCCTAAGAGAAGCTGCAGGGGTCCTTCTGTCCGGACCACTTTGGGTATAAAACCACGGAAACCCAGGGGTTCTGGAAGAGGCAGAGGCAGCAGAAGGGGCATGGGCCCCAGGGTCGACGGTATGAAGCCAGAAAAGGTGAGTCGTTTTGTTTGTTTATTATAAATTATTGATACTACAGTTAAGTTTTGTTTTTTCTAGTTAAAAAAGTCAAAAAAGTCGAAAAAGTCAAAAAAGTCGAAAAAGAAAAAGCATTGAAAGCGTTAGTCAAAAAAGTCGAAAAAGAAAAAGCATTGAAAGCGTTCATATGAAAATACAAATGTATAAAATATTTTTATAATCATCGTGTTATAGTATATCAAGTTTGACATGCATTTTAGTTACGTCACAGATTGTTGATTCGGTTCAGTATTTTATTTTTATCATAGTTCTTTAATTTTATTTACAAGTTTTGATTATTTTTACTTTATGAAATATATTATTAAAGATTGTTATCTAAAGTTTTGTAAAATAGATGTATAATTTGTAATATTTAGTTTTGTAAAAAATAACTTAAATACAAAATTTATATTAAAAGTGTGTCATCATTAAAGTGATAACCTTTTTCAAATTTGGTCAAGTAAGTCAGTGTGACAGGTTTCATGGAACTACTAGAAAATATGGGTGTGCTTTTTAAAGTTTTTATTTAATTAGGTACTACTTACTAAATATTGGGGATTGTTTGTAAAATATTCAATAGTTAATGACATTCGTAGAAAAATTAGTTTGGTTGTGAGTTGTGATACAGATCCTGTAGCTTTACTCTTTTAGTACTTTAATTAATGACCACAAGAAAAACAAGTGTGCTATCAGAGGTAGTTTAGTGTTGAGGGGATTATTATATACAGGGTGTTTGGAGAGTCGTGTTCATTAGAAGTTTAAGCGACTTCAAAAAGAAGGAGGAGGTTCTCAATTCGACTGTATGTTTTTTTTTATGTGTGTTACCTCAGAACTTTTTTCTAGGTGAACCGATTTTGATGATTCTTTTTTTATTTCAAAGCTGGTGCTTCTCGTGTGGTCTCATATAAATGTGATCAGGATCTGACCAGTAGTTTTTGAGTTATTCTTAAAAATGCGTATTTAATTGACTTCGACTACATTGATGATGTTCTTGTGTGTTACCTCAGAACTTTTTTCTAGGTGAACCGATTTTGATGATTCTTTTTTTGTTTTGTTTGAAAGCTGGTGCTTCTCGTGTGGTCTCATATAAATGTGATCAGGATCCAACCAGTAGTTTTTGAGTTATCCTTAATAATGCGTATATAATTGACTTCGACTACATTGATGATGATTGTGGATCACACCGTTGCGCTTCCGCCTAATTAAATCACATATAAAGCTTCAGATTCACTAAAAATAAAGAAATAAACAAAAATTTTAACAAAATGGAAAACCGACTTTACAAAAAAATATTCTAAAACAAAAATGCAGTAAAAAGTAAAAAATAATTGCGTATTCTTCTGTCTACAACTTACAATCAACTTTTCCACTTAATGTACAATCAATGCATTTACCACGCAAGACTGTAGGTACCCACTTAAACTTAACCTCTAACTCCACACATACCTATGACTAACAGACAATTATCAAAATATTTACTTAGAGTTCACCTAAGCAGAAAGTTTTAAATATATGTGTACTCTGCTTAAAAGACAATCAAATTATTACGATCATATAATGTAAAATTATTGTTATTTTTGGAGTCGGTGTCAGCCAAGATGGGTTTGTAACCACTTAACCTGAGATGTCTTACTATACAACAATTGACATACACACTTTACACACATAGACGCAGCTGCAGCGCGGGCGGGTCGATTGCGCGCGCGCGCCCGGAAGAATGGTTGGAGGGGTATAGCCGAGTGAGCGAGGCAAACACGTACGCAAATTCGTTTGTAAAAAGGTTTAATTAGGTATTTTTTTTTTTGTTCCCTCAGGGCTCGTCCGCGGCCTTGCCGCCCCGATAGCACCGCAACCCTTGGTTGTTAATTAGGTATTGGTATATTGTCGTTTCAAGGTCCCAGGATATTGTCACAGTATATTGTATAAAATTTCATTTGTAAAATAGATTTCATAAGGAATTCTCGTATTATTAATGTAAGGTATATTGTCGTATTTCCTTGGCTGACACCGACTCCAAAAGGAGCGATTCCCAGAATATCATAATCTAATTCGAATTTTTTTTGTCACTTATACCTTACCCACACTCAATCCATGGACACACTGTATATATATACATATATATATATATATATATATATATATATATATATATATATATATATATATATATATATATATATATATATATATTTTGGGGTAATCTGAATCATTTTGGTTTTTTCGCCACTCACTGACTCATCGTTGACATTTGTAAATGATTCCAGGGGAGAAATTTCAGTATACAATACATTTTTTTATGGACATACTTTATTTTCCTTGGTATTTCCGATTTGCACACCATGATTATTTCGAAACTTTCATTTGTTCTATTCTTGATTTTACTTTCCATCTAAAGTAACCAGTGCGTTTTACTTTTTTCCACATCGAAATATCCATGCCACTTAAAAAAAATTAAACGAAAGAATAATAAACTGCTAATTCGTACTTACCTACTGATGAATAAAACATGTATGTGTCATCTAAAATTTGTTAGGTTAAGGATAGTTACTCTAAAATAGTTATTTAGTGGCAACAAGTAGCACTCAATGTTACATAAAAGTAGTTTTTACGTCATAAAACCTTTTTATGTCATACTAGTTCATTATTGTGTTTTTATCGCTTAGTTGCCAACTTTATTATAAAGTGTACTTTATGGCCCGCACGGGCAAAACGTACACTTTATGGCCCGCGTGCACATCAAAACAAATAATTTTTGTTTGACTTCTTTAATAACCTTTATTAATAAAATTACATATAATGGAATAAAAGTAATATGTAAATATTTAATTAACATTATTAAGTCGAATTAACATAAAATTGACAGTTCTGAAAAGTTCCGGTGATGGTTAGGTTGCCTTCAGCAAACTGTGATTCATGTTTCATTGTTCGGGTATGACTAGTATGACATAAAATTTTGTATGCACCGCTGGTATAAATAGAGGTGTATGCCCTCGAGCGACTTACAAACCCTCGGGCCGGGGGCCCTCGGATTTGTAAAATCGTCGCTCTCGGGCATAAACATCGATTTATACCCTTGGTACATAAATAAAAGACCGATAATGTAACATCTTTTTTAAATTGCTGTGGAGAGCCACTTGGATAATAAAACATAAAAGTGTTGTATTTTGAGTGTATAAAAGCTTTTATCTCTACTTAGTCAGACATCAATATAACAATTAAATTGCTGTATAAAAGTTTTATTAATTATCTCTAAAAGCATTTATGAAGTACCTATACAGTAAAATCACTTAGAAGAAGCGTTCTGGTTTTATAAATGTTAAGTTTCAAGCTTTTAGGAAAACCTTACAAATTATTTATAAAGTAAATTTATATTTTTCTGATAGAATGTTCTTAAAACACCTTTAAATCACATAATTGTCACCAAAAGCCAAATAGTGGTAGGCGATGCTTTAATATAGTAAGAAAGACAAATTTTATGCAATAAAGAAATAACTATAAAACAATTAGTGATGAAATGCAGAATCTTTGTTAGTTGGGGTAAGAATAATAAGTTGCTAATTTGTACTGGCGAATAAAACATATATACTACATGTGTGTCCTCTACAATTTGTTAGGTTAAGGATAGTTACTCTAAAATAGTTCTTTAGTTGCAACAAGTAGCACTCAATGTTACATAAAAGTATTTTTTATGTCAGAAAAGCTTTTTAGATATTCCGTTTGTTGCTTTAAAAGACCCATTTTTCCCCCTCAGGGCTCGTCCGCGGCCTTGCCGCCCCGATAGCACTGCAACCTTTGGTTGATTGTGCATACCCTTAGTCTTACTCCACCCATTCCAAAATTTCTGTGCCTTGAACTAGTCTGCACAGCGATTGGTAGGGTGAAGTTTTATATTGCTCTGTCTCCGGTCTAGACTGACCGTAGACCAGTTGTCTTTTGCGGTCCAAAGCTTTACACTCGCACAAGATGTGCTGGGCTGATTCCTCCCCCTCGCCGCAGAGTCTGCATGCGAGGTCCCCTTCGAACCGCCCCATTTTATGCGGGTGTTTCTTGATGGCCATGTGTCCCGTCAAGAGACCTGTTGTGTTTCTGAGCTGTCCTCTGCTAAGATTTAGCAGCTCCACAGCTCTCTTTGAACTGGGTCCGTCAATTATTGACTTCCCATGTCTGAGCCCTGGACAATCCGCCCAGTACACCTTGTGTTGGTTTCTGACCCAGGACTTAATGGCTCCCCTGGCAGTGCTCTTTGTGACGCCCAGAGCCGGTTCTGGTCCCATAAATGGTTCTGCTCACCCTCTCTTCGCGAGACTGTCAGCTTCTTCATTGCCTTTGACCCCGAGTGACCCGGCACCCAGATGAGGGTCACCTCATTCTGCCCAGCCAGGTCGCTCGTCTCGTCTCGGCACTCACTCTCCAGCCAGGAATTTACCCGTGGGCTACTTAGTCCCTTAAGGGGTGTCTGTGGCTATGAGGTTCCGCTTGTTGGTGTAGCCCCTCCTCTTGTTCTCCCGCACACAGTGCAGGATGGCGTACATTTCGGCCTGAAACACCGTTGCATGGGCTCCGAGGGAAATACTATGACTTAGCCTCGGTCCTTCTGAGTAAACACCTGCCCCCGTCCCACGCCCCCCGCCGGATCCGTCCGTGAACCAGACGAGCGCGTCCCGTGGTATGCCCGGCGTCTCCTTCCGCCATGCCTCGCGGTCGGGGATTTCCACTGTAAAGATGTTTTCCCTGCACATTCGCGGGCTCACGAAGTCTGACCTCATTTCCAGCATGGAACTCCTGAATTTTGCAGTGGCCGCTGACCTCATTTCCAGCATGGGCTCCTTCACGATCTCCTGAATTTTGCAGTGGCCGCTGAAGCCTGGGTTGATCTTCAGTCTACCATTGCAGGTTAGTCTGTATAGTCCTAGCCTGGCCTCCCCCATAATAACCAAGCGTGGGGGGGGGGGGGGGCAGAACCAGCAAGACCTCCATGGCGGCTGTTGGGGTTGAAGACATGGCCCCTGTGATGCCTGGGCAAGCCATGCTTTGGATCTTGCCTAGTTTTTGTTTGGCACTGGATTGTGTCACCTTAGGCCACCAGACCAGTGCCGCGTATGTTAACGATGGTCTGACCACCCTTGTGTACAGCCAGTGGGCCATACTAGGTCTTAGTCCCCACGTTTTTCCATATTGCCGCCTAGCGACGGCTAAGGTCATGACTGCCATACGCAGTATTTTTCCAATGTGACCATTCCAGGTTAGCTTAGAGTCCAATACGACCCCAAGATATTTTACCTCCCTATTGTAACATCTTTTTTAAAATGCTGTTGAGAGCAACTTGGCTAATAAAACATAAAGGTGTTGTCATTTGACTGTATAGAAGCTTTTATCTCTACTTAGTAAGACATCAATATAACAATTAAAATGCTGTATAAAAGTTTTATTAATTATCTGTAAAAGCATTTATGTAGTACCTATAAAGTAACATCGCTTAGAAGAAGCGTTCTGGTTTTATAAAGGTTTAGCTTCCAACTTTCAGAAGAGCTTTATAAAATATTGATGAAATATATTTATATTTTTGCTGATAAAACATTCTTAAAACACCTTAAAGTCACAAAATTGTCACCAAAAGCCAAATAGTAGTAGGCGATGCTTTAATGTAGTAAAAAAGACAAATTTTATACAATTAAAAAATAACATTAAAACAATTTAGTCATGAAATGCAGAATCTTTGTTAGTTGGGTAGGATGTTGTGGCGATCCCGCCTTACGTGTGTTATTTTGTTTGGTTATCGCTGCATTATGATGTATGCCTGTGGTATATGTATCAATCTACACATGGCAGGTGACTACTCTGTCTTGGTCTGGCATCATACTTCAACCACTTAAGTTGTTTCCATCTTTGTCTTTCAGATTTTATTTTTAATTTGGGTAAAACTCCAAATTTTGTGAACCAAATTACTTAAAATTCAGAACAGTGGTTTATTTACATCATTTATAGTCTCATTCCAGTTATTTTAATACTTTCAAAAGGATAGCGTATTCAAAAATATTTTTGTATATTTTTGGAGGAAAAATATGTTCGTTATAGCTGTTTTACGAACTCGTCCGCGATTGTAACGAAATGAAGACATGTGCCAACTTTCTGTCAACTCGTTTTGTCAACTGACAGACCTTGAACTTTGTTGGTGGTGCTTCTCCTTTACGTCTGCATTCCATCGATTCCAATTTGCACAAAGGATCATAGTAGAGAACCGTAGTTTCATCCCCTGTGACAATTGTCTTCAACACATCCACATGGGTTTCACCATAGAGGTCCAAAAAGGATCAGGCACATGCAACACGACGCTGGTGCTGAACTGCTGAAAGATGTTTGGGAATCCAGCTTGCATTAACTTTATTCATGTAGATGTTCGTGGAGGATTCGGCGAACGTGTGTATCTGAAAGCCCTGACATTTTTGATGATTTTTTCACTTTCAAGTGTCGATTGCTTAATACGAGATCGTCAACAAGGGCAGTCTTGTTGTCCATTATCACTTCCACCGTCCTTTCTGTTCTTGCGTCATCTTCCAAAGATTCCTGCTCCATTCAAAACTGTTTTGGCTAATCTTTTACTACAGAATAGGACGAAGAATTTTTCGCACACATCATATCAAGCCGATCTTTGATGCTTTGAGGAATTTAACAACAGCTCTATACTCAATTTTTGTGACTTCTGACATCGTAATGAACCAGTGTCAGTTATAAGAAAACTAATTGGCATAACATCTATTTTTGTTTTTCCAAGGCTAATAAGACTTCAACCAGTGTCTTACGAAATTTTGACACGCTGCGATAGCCTGGTTCTATGTCAGGTCGGGAAATTTTGGCACTTACCTCGTAGTTGTTTTCATAAAGTGCGATTAAATATCAAGAAATGATTCATCCTTAACTGTTTATGAAACATTAGTACTTATAAGGGGCAATAATTGCCTAAATAACTACTGATACATTTCTGCTATTTATTCTCTTGTCGCCACAGTCACTTTGCGGAATGTCATCATGTATTCCTCTGCTTTACTCAGATAAATTGGCAAGTATGGTAAATAATAACACATTACACTGATAGATGTTTATATTACACTAAGAAACTAATAAACAAACCAACTTTAAAAATTCTACAAATTAAATGCACAGAAAGAAATAAAAAGCTGATTAATGCATTTGCCTTGTCGATTACAAAACGTTTGAGATAGCTGGATTCGAAACTTTGTTTGAAATTACCGCGAAGCGATTCCTAAGATTCTATTGGTCAATATATTCTCCATAACAGAAGTCTGGGCGGTTTCAATTCTTCCGCGTAAATGCGCTAGCGCAAATGTACGAGTTAAGCTAAGACTTATGAATTTTTTAAAATGCAGGGTCCGATTATTTCTTCATTTTTTTATTGAAGAAACTGGTTGTTGGTGGTATTTTCGCCCCAAACGATAGTAAAATCTCCATAGATTATCGTATTGCTGAACTTAGGAAATTCCATTTAAGTTTTGCAACAGGCCATTGAAAAGTACCCATTTCGTTCATGGTGGATGATATAGAGTTTATTTATTGAGCAAAATTTTTATAGTGCCGAATAGCATATTAATTTTTCCTCAAATTTTTCCCGACAACTCCAAGTGCAGAGTGGAACTGCACAAGTTTTGATGATCATTTGCATGTTGTGGGCCATCGTTAACTTTTGCTGTTGATTTTTTAGCGGGTATTAATTTTACACTCAAGGCACAGATTATCAGGATGCGAACCTGAGTACCACGAAACAAGTACTCTATTATAATGTTTTCCTTTATATTAATGTCTAGGAAGTTCACCATTTTGGAATTCTTGGATTAATGTAGTAGACAAGTTTTGCATTACTAGTATCTTCAGTTTGAAATTCTCCGGAAAATCAGTCCATTGTTTTACTGTTTTTGTACATGTCATCATCATCACACTCTAAAACCGCCGTCGACCATCGTCGCAACCATGATTCTTTGTAACAAGCAGCCTCTCTTCATTTCATGTACCTTCCCAACTTCATCATTTTTGTCATACTTTCCAGGTGTTTTCCCACGAAAAAAGTACTCTATTATAATGTTTTCCTTTATATTAATGTCTAGGAAGTTCACCATTTTGGAATTCTTGGATCAATGTAGTAGACAAGTTTTGCATTACTAGTATTTTCAGCCTTCTGTTCATGCAGTATTGCATGTTTGTACAGGGTGTTTCATTTTTTTTTCAAAACAAGATTCCTACTCTTCCTCACCTCTTATTTGCCAAGATAGAATAAAATTATTCCCACAAAAAATATTCATATTTTTCCAAAGAGTCTTATTTTTACATTTTCAGTACTCCTTAATTAGGAATTTTTTGCAAAAATCGGTTTGTTGATTTTTTGTTTTCAGTTGCGCCCTCTGGCGGTCGACCTACAACCCTGTAAATAATTTTCAGGCTTTTTCTTGGCCACATTCGTTACATAACATTTTCCCCGAAATTCTAAGATATACGGTTTCCGAGATACAGCCGGTCGCCACCCTTAATGAATCACCCTGTACAATAGTGGTAGTCAAGCATTTTGGTTACACACGCGTCAATGGATGACATTAGTGATGTTAGGAAATTTCTTTCCCGCCGGTTCATAGTTTAAATTTACTATCATTGTTGTTGTTTGAATTAAGAAATTCGTATACTTGAAACGATCCACACTGCAAACTGATGTTTTAAACTATTTTAAAATTTAAAATAACTCATTAATTACGAAAAAGGCTGGACGCAGCAAGTACGTTATGGTAGTGAATTTTCATAGAAATTATCTGGCACAAAATATTTTATTATAACTTTTTTTTCTTGTAACATAGAAATCTAAATTTTGGTGTATAGTTTAATTTTTATATCGTAAACCTACCTACCAAATTTGGTTATAGCTTTTTTATTTTTTGAGATAAATTTTTTTTCGAAGGAAACCTCAAAACTTTCCCGGAAAATCTCGTCCGATTTTCCTGACTAATGAACTTACCCAAGCCATTTACAAAAGAAAGGTACATGTCAAATTTTATCAAAATGGGCCCAATATTTTTTGAGTTATCAGTGTGTGACTAATATATATATATATATATATATATATATATATATATATATATATATATATATATATATATATATATATATATATATATATATATATATATATATATATATATATATATATATATATATATATATATATATATATATATGAGACATACTCGGTGGGTTCTCGGGTTGAACAGCGTTCAGAATTTATAAAAACTCGACGTTTCGGCTCCTATTTTGGAGCCATTTTCAAGAGGTAAAGGAAATATGTAAGGACACTTTAAGGCCTCAGTCTGCCTACTCCTTAGAGCGGTGGACAAAGGTGGGTTGGGTTGTAGCTAGATTACGGGGCCTCAACCCTAGGCCTCTCAGATCTCTCTGAGGCCTAGGGTTGAACACACTGAGACATCACAGACGATCTCCGGCCAGATTTGGGGAGTAGGCAGATTGAGGCCCCGTAATCGAGCTACAACAACCCAACCCAGCTTTTTCCACCGCTCTAAGGAGTAGGCAGATTGAGGCCTTAGAGTGTCCTTACATACACACACACGCATATATATATATATATATATATATATATATATATATATATATATATATATATATATATATATATATATATATATATATATATATATATAAAAACATATAAAAATTGACTGACCCCGGATATGGGTTCTAGGGGTCCTAGTTCGCGCTCATTTGCAAAAATTTTTTCAAAATTCAAAAGTCGGGATCTCCCCATTAGTGAATTTTTTCTACGAAAATTCACTAATATCGAACGTTGAAATTAATCATTCACGACCGGGCGACGTACGTGGGTGATTACTGGTTGACAATCCAACATCATTTAACTCTCAAAAATTGCATGGCCTTGCAAAGCTTCTGTGTCGGCATACAAGTGAAAGAAATAACTGAAAAAATAACTGTCTAAGATGACAACTTTTCAGCAGCAATTTGCAAATTAGAATTTTTGTCTTGCATCATGAATAATATAATAAATAAAATACTTTACTAACATGCGTTCACAAAGATGGCAATGTGATTTAATTATCTTATATCTAATATACATAAAAACATTTAAAATTTCAACCTCCATACAATATTACATAACATAGGTTCCTTCTCTTCCGCACAAATTTCTCAGGCAGGGTTCCCACTCGTCTGCAAAACCGGGCAAAGTCAGGGAATTTGTAGAAGAAAAAATTTTGTCAGGGAAAAATTGTGAAAATTTACTAAGAGTCGGGGAATTTTTGTCCCTGTAGGTACCTTCTCTTCCGCACAAATTTCTCAGGCAGGGTTCCCACTCGTCTGGAAAACCGGTCAAAGTCAGGGAATTTGTAGAAGAAAAAATTTTGTCAGGGAAAAATTGTGAAAATTGACTAAGAGTCGGGGAATTTTTGCCCCTGTCAGAAAAAAATTCTTCCCTTTTTATGATACATAATTGAAACAATGTGTTTGCTTTTTGTGTGTGTTATTTAATGATTTATTTTTCCACAAAACCACAATAATTGTTTTTTTTTCAAATTTTGCATTCATTGGTCGCTTTGTATGACGTGCAGACCTACTGTATTCTATAGTAGTGTGTGACACATGTTGGGGGTAAATTGTAGAAGATCAAAGTCAGGAAAATATATTTTGGCATGTCAGGGAAATTGATATGCTGTTTTTAGTGTTTTTTATGTTATGATCAAATATTATTGGTCCGTTGCTCTTGTATTCGTTTTTAAAGTGGCGATCACAAATTTCAAATAACTATCCTTAAAGTTGCTTTCATATGTCATGTTGTGTTATTTATTGTTACAACTTACTTATATTTGAAAATAATTATTTCTTTCTTATCACATTATCATTTCCTCATATGCGTGGAAGTGATCTCCTGCATCGCGAAAAATCAGAGTTTTTAATCAAACAAACATCATTTTATATTTTCCTCGGGTCATTTGTTGACGTTTCTCAACGCCGCCGATCTTACCACTTTCGAAGCAAAGACCTTTTTGACCTTGCATGTCAAATTGACCGAGAAATACGCGGTAGCACAAAGGTACGAGTTAAGCTAAGACCCACGATTTTTCTAAAATGTAGCGTTCGATTATTTCTTCATTTTCTCAGTGAAAAAGCTGGTTTATGGTGATATTTTCGTCCCAAATGATAGTAAAATCTCCATAGATTACCGTATTGGTGAACTCATAGTTAAGACATTCTATTTAAATATTGAAAAGTACCCATTTCGTTCCCCACAAGAAATGCATGGTGGGTGATTTCGAGTTTCTTGTGTTAAGAACTCAGTTTGAAATTCTTGCGCCCGGAAAGTCAGTCCATTGTTTTACTGCTTTTCTACATGTCATTATAATCACAGTCCTAAAGTCGACGTCGACCATCGTCGCAACCATGATTCTTTGTAACAAGCAGCCTCTCTTCATTTCATGTACCTTCCAAACTTCCTCATTTTTGCCATATTTTCCAGATGTTTCCCCCTTGGTCTACCTTTTTTCTTTTTTTACCAAGTGTGTCTTTCAAATATTGTTGTCACAAAATTATTGTCTAAGAGTGTGTAATAAATTTTGCCTTTTTCCTTCAATTTATTTCGGCGAGCATTTCACTTTTTTAGCACACTTTTATTCTTCTTACTATCGGGTACAGTGTCTTTGTAATTTTTTCACCATCCACATTTCAATAGCTTCTGTTTTCTTTATGGCCTGCTCAGTGAAAGTCCAGCTTTCAGCCATATACACTACCACACTCCATACGTATGACTTGATGAACCTCTTTCTCAGGTTCAAGTTAAAATGTTTATTAGTAGGCCTAATACTGTGTTTATTGAATGATTGATTTGCCATCGAAATCTCCTTTTCAGTTATTTGCTACATTTATCGCCATTCTTAATAATACAAGGTGCGTGAACATTTCTACTTGTTAAGTTGTTGCCCGTTTAGCTTTACATTTATTTTCACAGTCGTATCCTCACTCACCTTTTACACGTAATGAAGAGAAAAAAAATCCGAGGTAATACAGGTATATATGATTTAAGACAGTCACTGCCAAAAGACGCTCTATTTCAGTATCATTTTGGCGGCGAGCATTGCGGTTTTCTTCGATTTTTTCAGTAAACAACTGCGATTGTTGATTACTGAGTGTTTTTGAAGGTTGCCAGGTTTCTCTGTATTCTGCTATTTTTATTTTTGGAGCATAATTTACTCGTAGATTGCGGTGAAGTGAATCGGCTTTGTGCAGTGGTTCATATTGTGTGTGGGGTGTTATGCAGGGGACATTTTATCCAATCTTATTATTTTAGTAGGTTAGCACTTGTAAGGAATTGATAACTATTTTAAAACGTAGGTATTAGTCACTTTGGTGCTTCATTTTTCTGCAAACTTTTGTATGTATTGGTTGATATTATTATCCTTCATCGTTTTTGAGATTCATTTTTATTATTATTTTGGTTTCTAATTTGAGTTCCCTGGACTGGCTTCTCTGAATTCCTTTGCAGTTACTGTCAAAATATTACTAAAAGTTTGCATCATTGTGACAAGGAGTTTGTTTACTCTTTGATATACAATGCAGATTGCAACACTCCGTGAGTTTCCTATGTATTATCTAATTCGTTATGTCGTCGGTCGCGTGTGGCATGCAGTGTGGGGATCGTAAGAGATCTCTACCCGTCTTCAAAAAAAAAACAACAACGAATGTTTGGCAAAACTTTCAGGTTGGTGACGTTTTACTTTGGATCTGGACAAGTTCAGTATCTGCACACTTCGCCCTTAGAAAGCGGCGCATAGCCGTCGTTTCCGTGTACAACGCTATATTGGGCACGCTAAAATCGCTACCTTTATTACAAAAAGAACGTTCTTGGCATGATTTCTGGATGATGGTGACTTGAAACACTACTTTCTGGCGTCAGTGGCTGGACAAAGTCATGGAAATAGGCTGAAGTTAAATAAAAAAGTATGCAATCAATACAAATCAACCTTTTTACATCAGCCAGGACAGCTGCAAGGTATTTCTATTGACATTTATATTGTTTCCAATGTTACTGAGCTTACAGTTCTTCGGTTTTCTTTCTAGTTGAAGATTCGTTTAATCCTGCATTTAACATTTCAAAAGGAACAAACAGTCCAGTTATAATCTTCATATGCCTGGAGGGTCGTCTCAAAGGCCACCTTGCTGTTTTTTTAAAGTTCATTCAAACTGTATCTTATCGTTGAACCCGTGTCGCAGCTAGCCTTTCGATCACAGAGCAAATATTAAATTTTTTATCTGTTTTATCGATATTGCTCCTCCGAAATTGCTTCGTTAGCTCCTCTTCTTCTTGCCTTTAATCTATAAACCTGCCTGAGCCAAAAATATAATCGTTATACAGTGTGGGATAGCTAAATGGAATAGAGTATATCAATTATTGTGCATATTTAAAAAAATCCCGGAAGACGTCAATTTTAGATTAACAAATGACATTCTGCAAGGTGAAAACTTCATCCCTACATTTAACCTCCTTCGAGTGACAGTTGCAACCTCCAAATTTTTAAATAGGAAGTAAGGGCTTGTAATACCTCATTTGAAATATCTCTTCATTATCTATTTAAAAATGCTATGGTTTAAAATGGATTGCAAAAATCAACAATAAAAAAATAAATCCTCTGATTGCCGAACTTTGCTACAACAGACTAAAAAATTAATAACTAATCGCGTTTAATTCTTCATAACGATAAAAAAATTAAAAACACATCAATCTTATTGTAGGTGCTGTTCAAAATACATGCCTTGAACGTCTTGGCAGAGAGCCTCGGTGGTTTACTGGTAAAACGTGTGCCTCTGCACCGAACGTTACTGGGTTCGACCCAGGGTTCTTCCTTCACTTTTTCAGTACATGCTGTAACATTAACATCAACCGAGGTTGTGGCATTGCATTTGAGCAAGTTGAATGTCTGCACGTTCCGCCCTTCGGAGGGGGCGTAAAGACGTCGGTCCCGTGTCCATGCGATGTTGGGCACCACCCTACCATCCTTTCAGAAAGACAAGGGTTCGGCAAAATTTCCAGGATAGTGAGGTGAAACTGCTTGCTGGCGTCGGTAATTGGCCATAGTAGTGGAAATAGACCGACGTTAAAGAAACAAAACACACGCACATACACACATATATTAAACCAACAAACAGTGCGAATGACCATAAGTGTGAAGGCACTCTTCAAAAACACTGACACCGCCGCTCCCAGCACCTGCTGTGATTGGTTAGGTTGGATAGTGAGGTGAAGGTGCTCCCTGGCGTCGGTGATCGGCCAAAGTCACAGAAATAGACCGACGTTAAAGAAGCAAAAACACACGTCTGGGCAGAATCCCAATTGTAGATAAGAATGTCTTCTAACGTTAATCAACATCTGAGGCGTGGCAGACCTAATCACAATGGTTACTCTATTTCTTAAGTCAGTTAACTCGCGCGGTTTAGTTTTGTATACCATACTTTTTACACATCCCTGTAAGAAGTCTAAGAGGGTGAGATCGGGTGATCGTGCTGGCCATTTTAACGATCCGCGCCCCCCTATCTACCGATTTGGAAATGTTAAGTCGAGGCACTGCCGGACGTTGTTTTGGTATGCACAATAACTGAGATACTGAATTTATTTCATTTGCGTGTTCCACACTGTATATCGCCATCAATACCGATGTATCGAGAGATCGTTAAACAAAACGGATGTGATGCAACGCCGCTGACTGTGTGCTTAGAAAGTGCAAGCTTAAAGCTTGCGTGATACTATTATGCTACAAGAAGGGATCCAGTTCAGTTGGAGAGCACTGGCTTACCTGCGTTCGGTGCTGTTTGCTCTCGTCGGCACGGTCAATCTGCTCATGTTGATTTACGACCTAATACGATCCCTTATTTCAGCAGGGCCAACAGTAAAATTAGCTAACTTACATACAAACGCACTGATGTTTATTAACTTCTTGGCAATTGTGTACTGACATTATTATCTATTATTTTGCACACAGGCTATAATGTGTTTCGTTTTAGAAAATTAAAAAGTAAGAAAAAATACCACTTTTTCGTTTTTTTTTTTGGTCTATATCTAGTAAGCTATAGATATTTTTCTAATCTGAAAGTAGCGGTGAATTTGCAGTTTACCTCCCGGGCAGTTTTAGATAAATCGACTGCTGATAGATCAAGTTTGGTATCGTACATACACGCCGACACTATTCTTATCTTTTGTTTTCTTCTTTTTGCCAAGTTATTTGCATTCAGACAGGGTTCCCACTCGTCTGGAAAACAGGGAAAACCGGACAAAGTCAGTGAATTTGTAGAAGGAAAAATTTTGTCAGGGAAATCAGGGAAAAATTGTGAAAATTGACTAAGAGTCAGGGAATTTTTGTCTCATGTCAGGGAAATATAATTTTTTTCTGTTTTATGATAAATAATTAAAACACAATGATAGGTGCATATTTGTATAAGTAGCGTTTTCGTTTATTTGTAAGGAAAATTGTGTATGTTTTATAAATTTAATTTTGGAGAAGTGTGTTTTCCGCGATAAGACATACTGTATTCTCTAGTAGTGTGTTACACGTTTTGGGGGTAGATGTAGAATATCAAAGTCAGGGAAATAGGTTTTGTCATGTCAGGGAAAAGTCAGGGAAATTTATATGCTGGTTTCAGTGGGAACCTTGTCAAAGTTTTTTTTTAATCCACACTTCCTTTATTGCCTTACTTCACTTCACTGTGAAGTTCTTCTGCCCTCCAACTCCTTGGCCCTCGAGGTAACTTAAACAAGGAATCCATCGTGCTGGGATTTACAGGAATATTCCAGACCTGGCAGTTTGGGCTCTTATTACATTACCATTGTACGCTACACATATCGTTGTCATCGGGTTCTTAATTACTCGTGTGTTCCAAGGCCATCTTTCTGAAATTGTGAATTCTTCACCTTCTACCTAGTGTTAGAGTGGTCAAATCGTGCGTTTGTCGCAAGTTCGTAATCCGTTACATATTATTTATTTCCTACATTAAATAGTAATGAGGATAATGCGAGGTCGCCGATTATTTACACCCAAGGACCGGACCTACCTCTTTGGCTTGGTATGAAAAGGGCAAGTTTGAGCGAATTTGCCGTTCCTTTTTAAATTTCGATCGTTTGACATTATTTGCTATTACATGTTCTGTTTTAGCTGTACAAACTAGGGTACTTATATTGTAACCTGCATTTTCCTTCCTCTAGCGGTTCGCTTGCGACAAGAGGGGTTCCTTTTTTCCCCCTTAGGGTTCGTCCGCGTCTTTGCCGCAGCCTTTGGCTTATTTTGCATGTTCTTTGCCTTTTCTACTACACCCATTCCAAAATCACTGTGCCTTGAACTAGTCTGGACAGTAATTGGTAGGGTGAAGTTTTATGTTGCTCTGTCTCCGGTCTAGGCTGTCCGTAGATCAGTTGTCTTTTGCGGTCCAGAGCTTTACACTCGCACAAGATGTGCTGCGCTGATTCTTCCCCCTCGCCGCAGAGTCTGCATGCCAGGTCCCCCTCGAACCGCGCCATTTTATGCAGGTGTTTCTTGACGGCCATGTGTCCCGTCAAGAGTCCTGTTATATTCCTCAGCTGTACTCTGCTACGATTTAGCAGCTCCACAGCTCTTTTTGAACTGGGTTCCTCAATTACTGACTTTCCATGTCAGAGCCCTGGACAGTCTGCCCAGTACACCTTATGTTCGTTTCTGACCCAGGCCTTAATGGATCCCCTGGCAGTGCTCTTCGTCACGCCCAGGACCGGTTCTGGTCCAATAAATGGTTCTGTTGACCCTCTCTTCGGGAGACTGTCATCTTCTTCATTGCATTTGACCCCCCCGAGTGACCCGGCACCCAGATGAGGGTCACCTCATTCTGCCCAGCCAGGTCGCTCGTCTCGCCTCGGCATTCACTTACCAGCCTGGAATTTGCTCGTGGGCTACTTAGGGCCTTGAGGGCTGCCTGGCTGTCTGGCTATCAGGATCCGCTTGTTGGTGTAGCCCCTCCTCTCGTTCTCTAGCACGCAGTGCAAGACCGTTGAATGAGCTCCGAGGGAAATACTGTGACTTATCCTTCCGAACAAACGCCTGCCCCTGTCCCACGCTCCCCGCCGGATCCGTCCGTGAACCAGACGAGCGCGTCCCGTGGTAGGCCTGGCGTCTCCCCCCGCCATGCATGCCGGTTGGGGATTTCCACTGTAAAATTGTTTTCCCTGTAGATTCGCGAAGTCTGACCTCAATTCAAGCATGGGCTCCTTCACCATCGCCCGAATTTTGCAGTGATCCCTGCAACCTTGGTTCATCTTCAGTCTATCATTGCAGGCTAGTCTGTATAGTCGTAGCCTGGCCTGGGGGCCTCCTTAGTCGTGGTTGTTTTCCTTCCCCTCTCGAAGTCTACAATCACTCTCGTTGCATAAACCACAAGACCCATTTCCTGTAAGCAGCTCTTAACTCACATTTCCTTTCTATCTTCTACCCCGCCCGCAGCACCCCTCTTCACTTCTGGCCCCGTAACTTCCTTGCGGGCTGTGAACAAGAAATTTTTCTTATGCTTTCTGCATCCAGCGGGGGAGCCTAAAAAAATTATAAAAAGCATTCGGGAGTTAATCTGCATACACCCGTATAGTCCAGCACGTCACCTTGCCATTTCTGTTTTGTTTCAAAGATTAAAAAATTAAAGATTTCCTGCAAAATTGTTGATGGATTTTTTTAATTGACGACGGCGCGGTTTAAAATCGCTTCGTCCGAATTTGTAACGCCCTTACAAACTGAGACACGTTTGACCACACCGGTATTTGTTTTGAAAAGTGTTTGGAATAATGAACAAATTTATTATGGAAAATGGGGTCTTAAAAAAAACCATAAAACCATTTTTGCACCGGTCTGTAATTTGTTTTAAAGCAAAATTTACCGATCAGCCCTCGTAGTTTTACATGGTCAAGGTTTTAAATAAATATGTTAGAACATTTTCGTCCATTGTCAAGCATTCCATTTGTTTTAATTTTGATAGATTGCTGCATTTTCATTATAATCTATTTAGTGAACAATATCGCCTTGTTCAAAAACCATGTATTAAACATTTTAAGACTTTTTTATGCTGATAACTTTACTGAGCGTTGGCATTTTCTGTCGCTTCTTTGTTCATTGTTTTACGGTGTCATGAAATTTCCGAAGGCACATTTTTATGCTTTCAATTCAAGCAGAGATTTGATAAGAAATGCATGGTTCAGATGAAATTTGAGATAAGTTAATGTTTACTTTTGATAAAACATATCAAATGTTTTTGCTGCTTAGACTACACCATGCAGTCATTCATTTTATTGCCTGCCTATACTAAGTAGTTGATTGCAAAACATGATAAACGTTACTCATGTGGAATTTACCAGTTCCAATTATTATCAAGTTGATATTGGAAAAGAAGCGCGGTTGTCACAATTGTTTGTTTATGTTCGCGGTGATTTGATGCCGGTTGTAGTGAGTTGTTGAAAAATAATTATTTCAACTTTTATAGGTAAGTATATGCTGTCATTATGATCATTGATTACGTGTTTTAATTGTCTTAACGTTATGTAAGAGTCTATTTTTGGTTAGTTCATTAACAGTAATTACCATTATTATTCACAGTTTAGTTTACTTTTTCGACAGCACGCCGATTTAAATGAAACTTTGCATACATACATCTGCTATTTGTCATATAGGTTACAAAGATCATTTTAAAAAGTACGAAATACCTACATGTGTTCTGTGTACCTGCTTGTAGAACAACTGATCTTGTACTCATATTTTGATTTATTTTTTGTGTACTTATTAATATTATAGGTTAAGTTATATATTGTAACATAAATTTTCGGTGATTTATAATCATTTTCAAACATACCTTGTATGTTTATTCCATGATTTCATATTTTTGTAATATCGAAAATATAAACATGACAATTACAGATGACAGTCAAATTGACTACATACGTATAATCACAACACTTACACTAGGTACTTTAGATGTTTTTGTTAACTACCCAAATTATTTTATCCTTCCTTGAACGTCGGTTTTGATTTAAAGCAAAAGCAAACCAGTGATTTATGCGCAGTGTCAATTTACCCATGTACAAATCAACATTACAGTCTAAAAGCGACGTCGCCTTGTCACCTCAACCATGACTGACCCCGGTAGTTCTCTTCATCTCATTATAGCTTCTGCACTTTAGCAATTTGGCGATGATTTCCAAAAGTTTCCTCTTTGGTCGCTTTTTCTTTATTATCCAAATGTGTTCTACAAATATTGTGAGAAAGTTATTGTGTCTTTTCTCCCTTCAGTGATATGTCATTAGCGTACCTTATGTAATGGAACGGTTGTCCATTTATTTTGATTTTTTCCTTCAGCCAATTCATTTTATTGGTATGTCCCTTGGCGTGGTCTTCTTGGATTTTTCCCCGCCTGTTTGTCTGCCACCTGTTTCTTCTTGGGGTCTTTTTTTTTGATGCAGGAGGGGGAAATGCTCATGCAGACCTCATTCACGGCCCCGTAGGTTCCCTGGGATAACGAGGTACTGTGAGACTGTACTCACTAAAACCCTCTCCCTTAGTCCATACCTCCGTCGGAAAGAATTACACACAATGACTTTTTAGGGTATGAATGTTTCCATTCTGTTTTTGCCGCGGGGGCGTTAGCGGGTAAGTATAAGCTTTGGACGCTTATGCTTGTGTGGAAGTTGCTCGTCGTAGTCGGTGGCACTACGGAGGAGAGCATTTGGGTGAGAAGCGGCTTTTGCGAACTGGGTTGTGGATAGTTGAGTTATAAACTCAAGTATCGAAGGCATTTCCAGATCAGAGTGAATCTGACTGTTTCGGACAAACCATGGCGCTCCGGTAACCATTCTCAGAATTTTGTTCTGGATGATTTGAAGGGTCTTGATGTGTGTTGCGGCCGCCATGGCCCATGCAGGTGATGCATAGGTCAAGGCTGGCCGGATAATGACTTTGTACATGAGCAACTTATTGTTAATGGACAATTTGGAATTTCTATTTAGAAGGGGGAACAGCTTCGAGATGAACATCGAGGCTTTCTTTCGAGCGTGATCGACATGTTAAGTGTTTGTCGAGGAAAACCCCGAGGTATTTGGCGGAATCTTGCCAGGGGATTAGACGGTTGTTTAATGAAACGTGTTCGTGAGGTGTGTGTCTCCTCTTGGAAAATAGGACAGCTGAACATTTATCGGGGTTTATGGCTAGAAGGGATTTCCTATACCATGATTGCAGCTCGACTACGGCGGTCTGGAGTCGTTCGGTTATTATCCTCTGCTGAGTGGAGCTGCTGAGGATGGTAGTGTCGTCTGCGTACAGTGCGTATGTTACGTTTAGGGGGGCTGTCGGAATGTCTGCGACAAATATATTGTACAGCAGAGGGGAGATAGCAGAACCCTGCGTGAGACCAGCCGTGGCTGGGTACGTTCTAGATCTGGCTCCAAGGTGTTTGACCTGGTACTTCCTCTGTTGCAGGTATGACCTGATTAGCAGAATCAGAGGGAGAGGATAATTAAATGATAGAAGTTTGTTTAGGAGGCCCGCATGCCAAACCCTATCGAAGGCTTGAGCAATGTCAAGAAATATTGCACCAGTTGACTTGTTTATATTAAATCTTTTGGTGATGTTTTCCACCACACGAAGTACTTGGTCAGTGGTGGAGTGCTGGTGTCTGAAGCCGAATTGCTCATCCGGGAGAATATGATTTTCTGAGGTGAAAGAAGCTAGCCTTTTCTGAATCAGTTTTTCGGCGATTTTGCCGATGACTGGTAGCAGGCTAATGGGCCTGTAGTTCTGAGCGAACAGCGGATCATTGCTGGGTTTCGGGATGTTGATAATGTCGGCAAGTTTCTACATGGAAGGAAAATGTTGAAATCGCAGCATGGCATTCATAATCGTAACTAGGAATACCACGGCTTTGCGGGGGAGGTTTTTCAGTGCTACGTTGGAGATTCCATCGTATTCCGAAGCTTTCCTATTTTTAATGCTTTGATTATTTGGGAAACTTCTTCGAAAGTTGTGGGCTCGATAGTTGTGTCTGGGGTGGCGCGATGCGCACTTCTGACGTAGCGGTGCGTTCTTGCTACGTGCGACAGATCAACGTTGTTATAATTCGGGCTGAATTGCAACTCCAGATGATCTGCGAATGCAGTAGCTTTCTCCGCATCCGTGTATACGACACCGTTACGGCCGTGAAGCGGGGATATCGGAAGTTTTTGGGAGCGAAGGGCTTTTGCCATTTGCCAGACGGAATTGTCTTGGGTAGACAGGGTTTGTAGGCGCTCCTCCCAACGATTGTTGTGGAGTTCTTGCAGGGCGGATCGTACTTGTTTGATGAGTCTGTTAGCGTCTCGTTTGTCGGTGGGGTTTCCGGTGCGTTGAGCTAGTCTACGCACGCGGTTCTTTTCGAGTATCATTTCCCTGATACTGGACGGAAAAGGCCTGTGGCCTTTATTTTCTTCAACTTTTTTGGCTCTTACGTAGTCCTGTCCTTCCTCTTTTTTTCGTGACTGCTGATAGTCTGGCACTGTATATCTCCACATTAGTCATTTTTCTCTAATTTCATCTAGGGAATTGACCCTGATACTTCCCTTAAACCCTTTTGATGTGTCCGGTTGTTCGCTTTGATCAACATTCAGCCTTACAGGTAGTTTTGATTTGCTAGCCCGGATCGTAGCTACGCGTTCCCCTGGGTGTGCTGTTGTCATTCTCACCTGGCCGCCTATCTGATTTTCTGGGCTTATTGCCTTCTCTGTTTTATTTTTTCTTGTTTTACTTGTTTCCATTTTTGTTCATGTTGAAATAGTAAGGCACTTACACAAAGGGATGTGCCTGGTACCGCCAAGGGATCGTTCGCTGCCGCTTACGATCATGGGATCCCCAAACATGCATTAAACATAGACAAATGCCTCCCTGCAAACTTTTACTTCCACTTTGTTAATGTTACCGACGGTATCTTCGAAAGCAGCAGGCCATATAACAGGCTACTTTGAATCGCATCCATCTTTGCATTTATCATTTTACTGCCGTAAGAATACAATTACCATTTATGCTTTACTTCACCATTCAGATCAGTTACAGGTATTGCCCCACAATCACAGAAAAAACAAACAATCGAACGCGTCCTATTGAAAGCCTTCCCATTTTTTGTAGCCTGTTAAACATTCAAATTTCAAAGTGTAGATTTCTTACAGCTATGACTCCGACAACCCAACCAAAATCAAGAGGCCTAGACAAAATTTCAATCAACCTAACCTGACCTGACGTAACCTAACCAACAGAAGTCTATTCTAGCGGCTCAGGGTAACGGGATAAAAGGAGAACTCTCCTGGTCCATCATCAAGACAAGACCATCGACAGATTTCTCAAGACATTTTTACCTTTTTTACTATGATTTTTCGTAATAGCGACAAAAATAACGAGTGTATGCTAAGTTTCCTTAAAATAGGTTCGGCGTCTAAAAAGCAAACTTTTACCATAGTTTGAAATATTTAATGTGACACGAAATAATATATTTCTAAAAAGTTGAAATAGTCTTATGTTTAACCTAAGATGTCTTCCAAATATCTAGACAGTAATTGCTTCTGTATTAGTTTTCATTGTATGCTACGGTGTTTATTGTAAATTATTGCATAATAAAGTTTAACAAAATTTGAAGATCATGATTTAAAAACACCAATAACAATTTTTGTTGTTATCGATCCCTACCTTGTTTTACCATACATGTGTTTCATTATATGATTCTTGTTATTATTTTGCAAGGTCTTTTACGTAAAGTGTACCGAAAAACATGTGTAAATAGCAGTTTTTAATAGCAGTTCTAGGAAACTCTTCGCTTTGCGGAATATTCGTTTGTTCGCTTTGCGGAATATTCGTTTATCACTGCCAATCTTACTTTTCTCGCTCGCAGGAGAAACTTTGGATATATCTACCTCTATAGACACACTATTCCTCAGAAAATGATTTGTTAGTACCCCCATTCGAGACCTTTAAGCGGTGAACAAGTTTTATATATTTTGTATTTAGTGTCTTTAACGTCGGGCTATTTCCACGGCTATGGTCACCGACGCCATTGAGCAGTTCGGTGAACAAGTTTTAGCCAAAAAAAAAACACTTATGGTCCGTTTACTCATTTGTAAAACAGTTCGTTACGAATTCTCGTTCGTTCCTCGAGCATCTACACTGATATTTCTTCTGCTAATTTAAAAGCGACTAAACATTTATTTAAACATTTATTGGAAGGTTTGTGGTGGATTCAACGAAAAATATATCAAACTTACTATTTTGGCAGTTCTTTCCATATGTTTTGATAGATTTAGAAATAATTTTTACTCATCTAGTTTCCTCTATTACCGCAGCAGTTTAAATTGGCCGGACAGACAGTAGATTTTGTGTAGTCTTACAAAAGAATTTAAACACGAAAAAAAAATCTCACTCTTTTTCGCATCATATTATAAATTAATTTTGGACATAATTCTTTGTTATGAACGTGTCTAATGTGTTTTGGACTCTTCAAAGCTTTTTTCTTTGGAAAATTTGTTAAAACTACAAATGTGGTAAACAAAACATGATAATTCTAGTAAATTTTGAAAGATTTATAATTAATTTCTTTATTTAGATACTTAGTTTCTACTCTTTTGACTTGAATTTGCCTGAGATAGTAGGTTTGTTCTAGCCTTAAAAAATATAAATATTAATTTTTTTGTCATGCTATATTATAAATTAATTTTGGAGATGATTCTTTATTATGAATGAATCCAGTATGTTTTGGAGTATTTGATGCTTTTTTGTTGTGAAATTTATTGAAATTACACAAGTGATAACAAAACAATAAATGCTAATTTTAAAATTTTCTTGATCAAACGAGTCTAAATGTATTTTGAAAATGTCTTGGGCACGGAAAATTTGTTTTATACGCGATCTTGATTTCATGTGGATTTTTGTGTATCTGTAAAAAGTTTTCGGCTTGAGTCAAGATTTATTTATTCGAATTGCTTGTAAGAAAACGTTACTAAAAAATACTGGTGTTAGACATAGATGAACTACCTACATTTTGATGCGGGTTTTTTGTATTGTGTAAAATTCTGCGTTATTTGTTTGTTTAAAGCCAAGTAAGAAATCGAAGTATCTATTAATTCTGGAAGTCTCTACTACAAAATATTGTAGACATTAAAAACCTTGAAACCTGTCAAACTGTAGCTTTTGATTTTTTTAAATAACTTGTCTCAAGAAAAGTAACACAATTCTATCTTTTATTTTTTGTTTGTTTCTCAGGTTTGTTGTATTTACTTAAAATACACACCTTATCAGTAGTTACAGATAATTGTCCATTGATAAGCTTATTCTCATAGTTTTATAATGAAAGTATGTACAAAATGTGTTAGTAGTTTGATTGTCCCGGTATTTAGAAGACATCTTTTTGTTATATATGAATTTCCCTGCAACTGACTAAATGTAAAGTGGTTTATTTTGGATTTTTGCACACTTTTGCTGCCTTATACATAATTAAAAATTGCTTCAAGTGCCTTTAATGTATATTAGCTACTTATATCAAGTGATAAATGGTTTAGTTATGGATACTACTTGTTTAACCGGTTCGAGATTAAATAATGTTGTAGAAGTAGCATTGTTTTTAAATTATAGTTTTTTCCCCAACAAATGAAGAATCCTCATTCAGTTTTATTGTATATTGTGATGATGTAGTTTTAGCGAATTCATATCAAAAATTCGCAATTTTACATGTTTCTAGGTACGTTGTATAATTTTTGTACTAAATATATTACATACAGAGTGGGGCAGCGAAATAGAAACATACCATGTTATTTACAAAAATTCTCGCACGTGTGAAAATTTATTTCGAGGGGGAAGCGTTTTGCCGATATTTTAACCCTGTGAATTCATCCCGCTAGCGGGTGTGATTTTAAACCAAAAGGGGTATTGAGTGATACCTCATTTTTAGGCTAACCAAATTCTCTTTTTGAACAGTACGCAATTGAAAATGTTGTCACCAAACAAAAGAAACAAGTTTCTTACATTATTTTTTATTACCTTAACAGTATACTAATGTATTAAATGTTCGAAATGTTGACCTCCAGCTTCCATGAAATAATACAAGTTTTGTTCAAAGCGGTTTCGAACGTTGAGATTCCGCGATGACGCGTTGACGTAAATCATCTACGCATTCTGACAGTGTAGCGTAAATCTTAGTTTTCAGGTGGCTGAACACAAAAAAATCAAAAGGGTTTAAATCTGGCGACGTTGCAGGCCATTATAATGCTCATTTCCGCCCAATCCATCTTTCAGCAATGTTTGGTCCAGAAACCGACGCACAGCAATGGTATAGTATGGGGGTGCTCCGTCTTGCTGAAATATTAATTCATTTTCATTGCAACGGACACTTTGTTTACAAAGTTCTGTTAGCGCTGGATCAACGGCATCTTTCAATAACTGTAAATACATTTCTCCCCGAAGACGGATTGGACTCACAGGAGCTTGGCGTGCAAGGTCGCCAGATTTAAACCCTTTAGATTTTTTTTTGTGGGGCCACCTGAAAAATAAGTTTGACACTGCACTGCCAGTATGCGTAAATCATTATACCAACGCATCATCGCCAATTGTCAACAAATTTCACCCGAAATGCTTTGTAACGTTCGAAACCGCTTTGAACAAAACTTGTATTGTTGCATGGAAGCTGGAGGTCAACATTCCGAACATTTAATGCATCAGTATACTGTCAAGGTAATAAAATAGTGCTGCAAATTGAATCATAATTTCCACATCGTTGTGACAATATACTCTCATGAAATGAATTCAGGGTCCATGACCTGACCACAAAGAAGATATTCGTATCCCTGTACCCGTATAAAACTGAAACGTTATATTACTCGAATTTTAACGAAAAAACGTCAATCTTCACCAAATCACCGCTCATTTATCTCCTCCCCCTAAAACGATCTTACCCAAAAACAATACCTTTGTCGGGCGCTAACTGGATACCAAATTTGAAGATGTTATCTCAATTCGTTTGAAAGTTATTGCGCCCACTCACAGACCGACGTACCGGCCGGCAGACCGACCGACCGACAGACATAAAATTTAATTCCAGAATCAAGTCCTCTATATGTTTTGAGACTTTGTACGCTGTTTTAGCAACAAAATAAAGGTTTGAAATTGCTGTCACCGATATTCCACCCCCGCACATTCAACTCCTAATTTAATTTCAACACAGAATACCAGATGTTTGATGAAATTGAAAGTTTTCTAATAAACAAACCCTAAAACGTTAATTCCTGGAGTTTTAACGAAAAATGACAATTTTCACCAAATCATCCCCCATTCATCGCCTACGCCCTAGAGCGATTTTACCCAAAAACAATCCCAACTGTTCGTTTGTTGGGTGCTAACTGTAAATCAAATTTGAAGACGATATCTCAATTCGTTCTAAAGTTATCGTGGCTACAGACATACACACCCACAGGCAAAAAAAATTTCGTGTCCAAATCATGTTTTTTTTTTGTATATGTTTTGACGCTTTTGACAAGGTTTACGCGAAAAAAAGTTGAAATTTTTGTTGCCGATGCTATACTTCCACACGTATTGACGATGTAGAAGTAAAATAATGTAAGGAACTTGTTTGTTTTGCTTGCCAGACAACACTTTGAAATGCGTTTTCTCAAAAACTACTGAACCAACTAATACTTTTCAAAAAGAGAATTTGATTAGCTTCAAATTGAGATAGGACTCAATACCCCATAGATACGAGGGATATTTAAACGGAATCCTTAAAAACAATGTTAAACAAAATGTATTGAAGCAATGTCAAAAACATGCATGTAAGTTTTCGACGTATTACGTTCTATACACCTCCACCTTTTGAGATGCTTGAATACCTGAAGAAAAATTGTTTTGGTTGTGTGCATAGTCAGTCATGAACCGCCTGAATGACCCCATAATTACTCTGAAACCTTAAAATGGAACACCCATTTAAAAGGCTTAGATACCTTGCAGGGGTAACTTTAATACCCCAGGAAATAGTGGGTGAGTGGGTGTGTAATTATGGATGACCTCAGATGCTAACGTCTATTGGCCACAGACTTTTATTCAAATATGTAAAATAGCTCCCAAAAAGGAGACAGAAAAGTCAGAAAAGTCAGAACTTTTTTAGCAACTATTAGGAAAATAGACGCATGCACAAAATAACCATTGAGGTCGTAGCCCTGAGTTACAAGAGGCCTAGACGACTCACTAAGCAATCTATAATCTACAATACCTTTCAAGTGAACCAAATCCATAATAATCGCTTGGGACAAGGTCAGGGGAATAAGGAAGATGTGACAAAAATATATTGTAAGATATTGTTTTGGAACGGCTTTTGTGATGACGAATTTAAGAAACTAGGTTATCAGAGTGAGTGCTATTATTTAGATCTTGACGTTTTGGCTCCAGTTCTGGATTCTCAAGAGTATGGAAAGCGTTGTTAGGTTATGTAAAGTCAGTCGTAGTTCGATTCTGGTGCCCCAATCTGCCTACTGCTCAGGTCTTACCACATATTGTTTTTAAGTTCTGAGAGTTGTTATACATAGGGATGAGACAGATCTGTCTTGGTCTAAAACAATAAGAGAAAGGGGCTGGAGAAGAACACAGATACGTTTGTGCTTTTGTAGTCCAAATAAAAACATTGATGGTAATATGGGTTGCAAAATATTGTTCCATTAAATGAAGGGAGCACTATTCTCTGTCTATACAAACATCAAAGCACCATAATAGATATTAATTAATGGATATGAAATTGAAGCAAAAATAAGGAAAGAGATCCGGCCAGGATGCCCACTATGGCGATATTTCTTTAGTTTATTCATAGAAAGTACAACAAATATGCTGAAGGAAAAGACAGCAGGGATCAAAATGATAGGAAAATGGTTCCATTTAATAAAATATGACATGGAAACGGAATATTTATTTATGTACCAAGGGTATGAATAGATGTTTATGCCCTGAGAGCGACGAATTTACAAATCCGAAGGCCTCTGGCCCGAGGGTTTGTAAGTCGCTGGAGGGCATATGCCTCTATTTATACCAGCGGTGCATACAAACTTTTATGTCATAGTAGTTCGTTATTGCATCCATAATGTAAATTAGTATTTTAGTCACATTATTGTCATTTTATTGTAGTAGATTATATCGTTGCTAGGTACATACTGTCACACATAAATGTTATGTTACATGTGTCAAATTTAACTCGGAAGGAATGCAATTTTTGAAATTCCTGGTGAAATTATAAAAAAGCTGAAAAGGCAACTCAAAATTTATTACCGAAGAAGTCAAATTATTTGCCTTTATGCCCGCGCGGGCCATAAAGTAAACTTTATGCCCGGACGGGCATAAAGTACACCATTATGCAGGTGGTAACTAAGCAATGAAAACACAATAATGTACTAGTATGACATAGTAGTTATTTATGTACCAAGGGTATAAATAGTTGTTTATGCCCCGAGAGCGACCATTTTACAAATCCGAGGGCCTCCGGCCCGATGTTTTGTAAGTCGCTCGAGGGCATACACCACTATTTATACCAGCAGTGCATACAAACTTTTATGTCATACCCAAACAATGAAACATCAATCACCGTTTGCTGAAGCAACCTAACTATCACCGGATCTTTTGACAACCGCAAATTTTATGTTAATTCGACTAAATAATGTTAATTAAATATTAACATATTGCTTCTATTCCATTATTTGTAATTTAATTAATAAATAAGTTAAACAAAAATTATTTGTCTTTATGTGCGCGCGGGCCATAAAGTGTACGTTATGTCCGCGCGGGCCATGAAGTGTACGTTATGTCCGCGCGGGCCATAAAGTGTACGTTATGTCCGCGTGGGCCATAAACTGTACGTTATGTCCGCGCGGGCCATAAAGTACACTTTATGGCCCGGACGGGCATAAAGTACACCATTATGTAGTTGGTAACTAAGCAATAAAAACACAATAATGAACTAGTATGACATAAAAATAATTACAAAGGATCTTGATTGTACTAGATGGTGTGTTAATATTTTGAACAATAAGAAATATTCATGCACCTTGGGACTCTAATTACGGAAGATTCTAAATTTAGCAAATAACTAAGGAGGATCACAATGGCAACGCAAGCAGTAAATGGACAAAATACTCTTCTCACTAATAAGCATTTTACAACCTCAGGGAAGTAGTTCATTAAGTCATACGTACGCATGTAGTGTTATAATGTACGGGGTGGGTGGCTTGACTCTGATTAAGCAGCACATTAAGAGAAAATGAACTTTAAAATCTGAACATGGACAAGGCATACTGATACAAAGCCGAATTAAAATATGCTAAGAGAGGTGACAAAAGATAGAAGCTTGCTGAAAGAAATTGAGGGGAGGGAGGCAAAATATTTTCAGATATAAAAACTTTCTGACAATATTAATTGAAAGACAGATGCTTGGAAATAAGGGAAAGGTAGATCAAGAGAAAAACTTTTCGAAAACCTAAGCCAATAGATGAATTACAGAAGCTTACAGTGAAACAAAAGGAGCTGCTTTAGAGAGAGGGATCATGGTTTCAAGAACAAGGAAACATTGCCTCCAGACTGTGATGATGACTTCCATCTGAGGTACCTACAGACTATAAATTTCTATAATTGAAGATTCTGCCTCAATTGGGAAATTGGGTTATTAGATTTGAAGTTAAAAAACAACGTATCTGCGAAAATATGTAAGTTATATTGACGAAATGTAGTAAGCATGCTGCCTTTACATACGACTGACTATGTATCAAAATTAAACATTCTACCTTAATCGGAAATTAGCGACTTATTAGATTTGAATAATTTTTATAAAAAATCACTACCATAACGCATTTTCTGCGCCCGTAATTTTTATATCGTTTTTGAATCACTAACTAGTTCAGTTTAATCTTTTATAGTTTAGTTTGATTTGGTGTCCTTAAATAATCTTGACATAAAAATCAGTAATTTGTTAGTGATAAATAATGATTAAATCACTAAGTTTTGACCAGGTATGCAGAAGTTGTATTCAGTTTCTGTTATTCTGCTTTTAGTGTTTTAAAAATAGATTGTTTATTTCACTCTTGTGAGTTCTATATAGCTCAAGCATAAAACGGAATATCCCTTAGAATGCCATAAGTTTGTTTTATAATTTATAATCCATATATTGTTGTATATTAAGAGAAATATGGAGATTATAAATCAGTGAAAATTTATGAAACTAAATATAGTTCACTGTTGCATTGGTCTGAGTGCCAGAAATAAAACAGTCTAATTTAGGATCAGTGACATTTATAGATGTATGCTGTTTTTACTATTTTTGTCATCATTGCTTTAATGATATTCTTTGTCCATTTATGTCAGAAGACATGAGGCTGAGCATCCTCAACACATTTTAATTTCACTGTAAAGTAGGTTTGTTTCCATTTTTTTTTGGAAACATTAATTTGATGTAGTGTGTTTTTTTAAGTAAAGCAAATAATTTGATTATTGTGTAACACCAAAATAAACCAGCTTCACATAACAAACATTATGTAATTGATTGGTTACAAGTTGAAATAACTAATTTATTTGTACACAATATAAGTAACTGTGAACTTAACCTATAAAATATTTTTTTAGCCACTTAAACTGAGCGCCTACAAGTTGAAAAAGTTGAAGGCAAGCATAAGTCTGTTAGCAGAGGAAGCTAAGCTAGCTGCCGCCAGGAAAGCACAGGAGGGTTATAGTAATGTGGACTTGAGGTTATTACTCGGCTCCGCAACGTCTTCAACTGGAGAATCTACGACAGTAATCACGGAAGCATCTACATCGTCTTCAGTTGTATCTTCAACTGTCACTTCTACAGTTTCATTGGTTTCTACGACTGTGAAAGATGTTTCACAAATTGCCTCGTCAGTGACAACAACAAGTACGAAAGGGGATGAAAGTACGACTGATAGAGTCGAGATTGCCATGTTCGAGGAGGAAACTAGAATGAGTGCTGACACAAGCAGCAGGGCTCAAACTCCTGCTAAACAGGTATGATGCATTCTTTTCGCTTTCAGTATTGTGGTTTTCTGTTGTATTTTTTTGTTTGTTTGTCTTTTCTTAACCGGATCCAATAATGCTTTCGGGTTTCTTACTTGTTTAAGTTAGAAAAATGTCAAATTGTATTAGTGAGCAAAAGAGTTTGTAAATTCATTAATTGTTGTTGCCTTTACTTGGTGAAACTGTTCCATAGTAAATACACATATAGAGGTCTCTTCTCTGGCTTCACAAGTTATGCTTTTCTTCGCTATAACCAGTTTGCTGCTTCACAGCATCATCAGACAATAAGTAAATAAACTTATTACGATAATAACCATAACAACAATCATAATAATAAAATAACTAACTAACAATAACAGCAATAAAGCTGGTTCTATATGATAAAAATATTGACATACATCAAACTATTACATTATTACAACTATTTTCAATATAGTTAGATGTGTTGTGTTTGATATATTAAATTAGAAAGAAGTGATTCCAAGAAAGGGAATAGACTCACAGTAAAACATCGCATAGGGCCACTATATTTTTGTGGTGACAAACGCAAACTTGACTCTTTTGAAGCTCTAAGTGAGTGGCGAACGTGTCGCCACCTAGTTCGGAACCAAGTACTATGTTGTCACGCCCGCTCCAAATAATACAGAGTATTAAAAATAGAGACGGTATACAACTAACTAACAATTTAAAAAATTGTTAGCCCTGGCCCATTTCTACCCCAATATAGGGACAAAGTATGTAAGACTAGATGCATTCTCGCAACAATTAGAACCGTAGACCGGTTTCGCTCTCATTAGAGCTCTTCAGTACGGCATACTAATTGCAGCAAAAATGCACCAAAAATAACACGGCTATCGTATAGCCAGTCTTAAAACACTAAGTGAGTGGCGAACGTGTCGCAATTAGTATGCCGTACTGAAGAGCTCTAATGAGAGCGAAACCGGTCTACGGTTCTAATTGTTGCGAGAATGCATCTAGTCTTACATACTTTGTCCCTATATTGGGGTAGAAATGGGCCAGGGCTAACAATTTTTTAAATTGTTAGTTAGTTGTATACCGTCTCTATTTTTAATACTCTGTATTATTTGGAGCGGGCGTGACAACATAGTACTTGGTTCCGAACTAGGTGGCGACACGTTCGCCACTCACTTAGTGTTTTAAGACTGGCTATACGATAGCCGTGTTATTTTTGGTGCATTTTTGCTGCAATTAGTATGCCGTACTGAAGAGCTCTAATGAGAGCGAAACCTTGCTTTAAATAAGCAACTTCATTTGATGGATTCCCCTTTATTGCAGTGGCGGCTCGTGCCCCTCTGGCTTGGGTAGGCGACAGTGCGCGAATTTTTTATTTTTTTATTTCAACAACACACCACGAGGGCTTACAGCCTAAATACTATCGTACCGTGGATCTCGACAAGGAGGAAAGAGGTAATTTGTTAATTCTGGACTTGAAGGTTTGGAGGTTCGGAGGAGAAGGAAAAACATGCGCCAGCAAGGAATTCCACAACTTGGAAGTCCTCGGGACAAAAGAGCGGGCATAACAAGATGTTCTATGCCTGGTGACCTGGACAGTAAAAGGGTGCATTCGCTCTGTTCCCCTGGTAGATCTGTTGGGGGCAGCAGGTGGAGGAACTATGGAAGAAAGCTCCTCCTAGCACTGCCGGTGCAGATATCTATAAAAGAGAGAGAGGTCACCAACGTCACGTCGGTGGGCAAGGGATGGCAGCCTTTGGGTGATGGTAGGGTCACCAATGAGACGTATAGCTCTCTTCTGCATGGAGTTCAGGATAGCGAGTGTAGAAGCGGCAGCAGCACCCCAGATGTGGGAGCAATATTCGAGGTTTGGCCTTATTTGTGAAGTATATAGGGTATAGAGATTAGCTGGTGAAAAGTATTCGCGAGCCCGGAAGAGGAAACCTAATTTCTTAGCAGCCGCTTCTGCAATTGATGTGACATGTTGGTGCCAATTGAGATTTCGATCCAGAGAAATGTCAACAAGTGAAAAGGACTCATTACTTTGAATAACTTGGTTGTTCATTGTGATGGTTCTAGGGCTGGTGTATCTTTTTATGAGAAAGAAAGCAAGACTGAGTTTTGGTGGGGTTGAATTGTACAAGATTTCTACTTCCCCAATCTAATATTTTTTGGAGATCCACGAAGACAGACCCCTCCATGTGTCTGCGATCCTCATCTAGTTGGGCCAAAGAGACAGGCTTAGAATATTGTATATTTGAGTGGAGGGTGCTGTCGTCCGCGTAACTGTAAACTGGGTTGGATGTGCTAGAGCGGAGGTCATTGATGTGGAGAAGAAACAAAGTAGGGGCTAAAGCTGAACCTTGAGGAGCTCCTGCATTAATTGGATATAGTTTAGAGGAATTGTGAATGAATATAGTTTAGAGTAATTCTGAATTGCAAAGCATATCCCGCTTAAATAATTTATAAAAATAAGAAAATGTCTGCGCGTTTGCATTTAAATTGGTATTACTTCAATATAATTAATTTACGCGACGTAGGCCTCCTCCTTCCCTCACAGCCTAACCATAACCCAACCTCGTTTGAAAATGACAGTTACTTTTTATAAATTAAATTTATACGTCTGTCTTTTATTAATGAGAATTTATTTATTATGTTATTCGAAAATTCATCTGAATCTTGATCTTGGAGAAAACATAACAACTCTTTTTCTATCTAAATAAGTGCAAGAGTTGATTAGCGGTCATTCTTCATCGAAATTCTGCTGTAAGTTTTAATACGCTTTAAACAAGAAACATTTCTCTCAACTGAGGTACTTGTTGCTAGAATTGTCGCGATTAAAACAAATAGTTTATAAGCCTCGGTAAATATTTTTCAAAAATCGTTCACCACAAAATTATTTAAAATTGCTTCTACATTTAGTTTTTTAAATTGTTCGTCGTAATATATAACTTCTAGCTCGTTGATCAGTTTCTGTTTATCGAACGTATTTTTATAAAAGCTGGTTAAATTAGTTATTAGATCAGTTGGAAAATCCTTACGGTGTTCTTTAAATTTTGATGAATCAGCTAGAGAAACAAATAATAGTTGTGACATCTACAAATCTGACTTCTATTTGAGTTGTAATATTATCTATTACTTCATAAAACAAAATACGCAAAGATGTTTTTTCATCGTCTAAAGCAGTTTCAGATAATTTGCGTCTCTTGTGTGGTGGCTCAAGATTAGTGGTAATTGTTAGTCCCGCTTTTTCGAATAATTTATCAAAGGTTGACTCATTTCTCAAGGATTTGATACGATCCCTGGCCAAAAAGATTTGATTTTTCCAATAATTTATCTCTAATAACTTTATAAAGTATATCAAATAATAAATCTGTAATGTACAAAATGGTTTTATAAACCGTGGTTAAAAATGCATGAGCCACGTATCTGTATTTCACAATTTTTGGCAAAATGACCTCTAAAGACCCGACTTTAGAGGTCATTTTCTCCGAATCCACTCTAGCGGCACAGTAATGAGGCGCCTGTAGTTGTCGCCTAACAGCTTAGCATACGTCTCGAGTTTCTTCACGTCGTAGAGCAGTACTACTAATGCAGTAGAGAGGGAGAGCGAGATCTGATGTTTTCAAGATTCACATGAAATTTAGGCACCCAACTAGCTCGCCTATCACGGTCTCTTATTAAGACAGTGTTTTCTTATTAACATATAACCGGCGGCTCGGATCGTATCGGTACAAATTTCCATAGAACTGCTAATAGAAGAAACCTTTATCACATTGCAACGAGAAAACTAGATAGGTATAATTATTTAGTATATTTAAATATATATTTTTTTAATTTAAGTTTTCTAATTTTCTAAGTCAAGGTAGGCGGCGCCTACCTTGCCTACCCCGACCAGCCGCCACTGCTTTATTGGAAATTCTGTTTTCTAATTAAATATAGATAGATATAAGCATTCACAGGCCATTTAGCCCCATAGCTTGGTGATATATTTCCACTGCTTCCTGTCTCTTGCAATGATCTTCCAGTTGTGAATCCCCTTTTCCCGTAAGTCTTGCTGAACTGTATCAAGCCACCTTTTGCTTGATCTGCCCTTCTTCCTTTTACCCCCTGGATTTGATCAAACACATTTCTTTACCATTTTCTTCTCACCCATTCATTTTATATGGCCCAGCTACTGTGAAAGAAACGTTGAAGAACTTTCTAGAACATCTAGGATTCAGAATGGCCACCTGTTCCAGTTAGTTTACACGCTGGCTACATCCTTCATTTACAAAAACGAAAACCAACAGTGAAGTCAGAGGAGAAGTTCCTAGTCTGTATGTAAAATACTGAGTGCTTGACTTAGGTTTTTTATTAATAAAATAAAAGGATTATTAAATATTTTTAAGAACCTCAGTGGTTCAGGGGTAAGAACGTGTGCCTCTGTATATATTTAAAATATTTTAACTCTGTATACATTGCGAATGAAAGAGATATGCGTAGGTACCTAGAACAGAGACACAATACAGAAATTAAAAAAATTATGTTAAAAGCAGGGATTAACATTAGATAAAGAGCCTTGGTGGTTCAGTGGTAAGAACGTGTGCCTCTGAACGGAAGGGTACTGGGTTCGATACCAGGATACTCCTTTCACTTTTTCAGTACAAACTGTAAAATTAACATCAACCGAGGTTCTGGCATTGTATTTGAGCAAGTTTAATGTCTGCACGTTCCGCTCTTCGGAGGGGACATAAAGCCGTCGGTCCCGTGTCCATGCGATGTTGGGCACGTTAAAGATCCCTACCCTCCTTACAGAAAGACAGGGGTTTGGCAAAATTTCCAGGATAGTGAGGTGAAACTGCTCCCTGGCGTCGGTGATTGGCCATAGTCGCGGAAATAGGCCGACGTTAAAGAAACAAAACACACACACATTAAATATTTTTGCAATCAGTTAAAAATTAAAAACAGTGTTTTAAAATTAAAGAGGTGTGTAGCAAAGTGTGATAAGAAGGGAAGGTCAAAATGGTCAAAATAAAAGGTTTGATTGACAAATTTAGGCATTTTACAAAAAAATATGCTTCCTTAAAAGCTTAATAAATTTTGATCGAGTTAGTTTTGTTTTCTTTCGATAAATATTTCGATAAAAGGCATATATGCCTAAATAGTTTTTTGTAGCCCCAGAATCTGCACCTTAACTTTTTCCATTTGCTCTAACAATAAATTTCATTTATCAGATTGTAACAGCTGACGTGGAAGAATCTCAGAGCTCAGTCCAGAGCACTGCTACCACAGAAAGTTCCAAAGCTCGTAAAGGCACTCGTTTAGAAGTTCATCAGGAACCTGAAGGTGCTGTGATTTCAGCTGACCAGTTAGCCGAATATTTTTGGGGTGGTGCAGGACCTTTTATGTTACAGGAGCAAGTTGCTCAGTTTCTTGGCATAAAATCCTTCAAACGAAAATATCCCAACATTCATCGACGACCTGTGGAGATGCAAGAACGTGATTTTATAAGAGAGAGTGGCTTAGCATCTGAAGCAATGTGTGATTTAGGTTTGACAGCTGTGAATAGTGCAGATATATTAGATATATTGTATTCAGATTTCCAAGACAAGTATGAAGAGTATTGTAAGCATCAACGTGATAGGCAGGCGAAGGATCTCATTAATAAACAGAAGGCTTTGAGTTTAGCAGCAAGTCAAGAGAAGACTAAGTTGGATCTCACCGAACAGGCTGTTCATTCTGCGGCAGCATGGAATTCACATTTTAACAAGGTAAATTCTCAAATTATTTTTATTCATGGAAAAAATTACCTTATGTTTTTTTTCAATATTCTTTATTTACAAACTCAGAACAGTACATTTGCATTGGTAACTAGTTCTACAATTAATAACAAAATAACATATGATTTTGAGGTTAACTTACATTATTTCAATGTCAATTAGGTACTTAAGAAACTATATACTCTATAACTGGAAACTGTTTTGTCCATTTAATAAATGTCTTTTTAGGTTCATTGTGAATCTTCGCATCTGATGTATGTTTCTGAGTTCTTCTGGAATAGTCTTAAATGAGCTTATACTCCTCGTAACCACACTGTTGAGTTTTATGTTTGTTCTTGATGCACGTGGGTCTGCCCGTTGCCTTGTCGAATACATATGTACTTCGCCACTCCTTGCCACTTTAATGTTCTTTTTCATTTTATTATTCCACATTTTATACATTAATTTTAGAGGTGTGCGAAGCTTCGAAATTCCGAACCCAACCCGAACTCGAACCGAACCTTCAGTTCGAAAATATGTTCGCACTAGCGATGTTGGAATAGTTCGAAGTTCGAAATATGTAATTCTTCAAAATAGTTGAAGAAGTTTGTTGCTCAAAAATACTTCGAAATTTAACTTTACAGGCATTGAATGTTGCCAAAAGCAGCGAAGTTGCAGCCCTTTCAACTCTGTAGCGGCGCTTTAAACTCATTGAGTCGATAGCGAAGTTTCAGGAGATTTCACTCATGCATATTTTTGACAGTAGATGGGACACATTGAGACACGACGGAGCCATTTAGCAGTCACAGAATTATTTTTCTTGTATATCCTAGCCTCCCAACACCTATTTCAGTAACAACATTATAATGGCGGTGTTCAAAGGCGATCGGTAACGTAAATGTTCAGAATTTGAGGATAATTACAGATTGCCTTTGGAAAACACTGGTTTCAACATGCTTTATTACACAGTGAGCCAAAACAGTTAAATATTCACAATCAGGACACAGTTCTAACTTGTAAGTGGTTATTTTATACCTATCATGCTCACTTTGAACCCTCCCAATCTGTTTGCTAAAACTGCGTAGCCAATACCAAACAACAATATATTTATAATTGAGTTTATCTATAGATCTAGAAATCTAAAAAAGTTTCAAATATTTTGTGTTTTTGATTTAACGTTGACCCATCTTCACAACGATCAGAACCGGAAGGCATTTTCACCCAATCAACTTGCAAATTTCTCGAATCCTTCCTTTTTGTAAAAAGAGTGGGAATCTTTTACATATCAAATATTGTATGTTACAATATTCCAAAATTTTGTATTTAAGGAAATGATATATAAATACTGAAGAATTTTGGGTAGTTTGATGTTCGATTTTGAATTTCTAAGAAGTTAGAAGTTCGACTGTGAACCTTAGACATACTATTTCAGAGACTCGAAGTTCGAGGCAACATATTTGCTTGGGGTCGTTCATAGTTCGGTTCGAACAAAACATAGGTTCACACACTTCTAATTAATTTACATTCTTCCAGCTTTATAAGGTTATGAATTTGTAAGAAGTTTAATGTTTTATACAAACATTTTGTGGGATAAAACCAGTTTAAACCATATAATATTTTTAGTACCTGATTTTGTGTTCTCTGCAATTGTTCTAATTTCACCTTTGGCGCAGAAGCCCAAACAACCAACCATCATATATCTCATATGTGATTTTATTAACGAATTCTATATTAGTCTCTTTAATCTCTGTGTTAAATAATATTCACACCTCCTAAAGGCTACAGTCAGATTAGATACTTTTTTTCATTACATTGTGATGCCCTGGCTAAGCAGAGGCCCGACGGATAAGTGGCCAATCTGTCATTCGGGCGCGACCTAAATATTCGAAGTTACATATCCTCGGATGACATCTTTATTCCCTATTAAATAGGACGAGGTTAGATCCCCGTGATGACTTCTGCTAAGTCCCGCTCAGAACACCACAAAGTTACTGTTTCATAACAGCGTTGTCCTAGGGTAGCTTGAGTGGAGAAGAAAACTATAGCCAGGGGTCGAAAGTTATTATATCCCGTAGAGTTCTCGTTAATTAAGTAGGCTTTAATTACTTACTCCCGAATAATGGCTGTTTTCCTAGCTTACAAAGTTGGAAGCAGAAATATTATAAACAGGTAAATATCAATTACGATACCTCAGTAGTTACAATCCGTCGCAGGATTCTAACTTAAACACACCTACACTAGTGCAAATATCTACAGGCAGTGCAGTGAAACGCAACTAATTTCAGAAAAGCGTCTAATAATATTTAAAATATCTACAAACGAAAATGACAACAATAAAAATCCATAAATTATAAAAATTAAAAATTCGCTACAGTTCATGTGATTAAAGAGAAAACATATCTCAGGTCAGATAACGTTATCTCTGATAAGACATTCTTTCATAGTGCAAACGATACAAATATGTTAATATTTAAAAATACGATAATATTCGACTAGAATAATATTTGTGCTATTTGTAACAAATAAAGAGTGATATTAGCATTAGCACAGCAATCAAACAGGTCATGTTAAAGCAACAGCAAGCGGAAAGCGACATACACATGCATCAAATGGGAAATGGCCCCACTATAAATTCTGCCCCAGTCGGGGGTTCTATCTTCCCCTGGGCTTTATTCCCGAAATCCCCAGCAGTCATACTCTGCTACGTGGGTAAGCAGACGGTTCCCACTCTTATATGACTCTAACCTGCTAACTCATACCACCGGGTAACTTGTTCCCTATTTCTGTCGAACACCCTGTATAACTAACAGTGTCAGCGGTTACGTACCATTCTGAGCAGCTCCATGTTTATCACAAGGACATACGTCTCTCGGAACAAACGTGGTTGACCCAGTATAGCACATGATGCCGGCACACTAAATACTACCCCTTTAATCAGCACTGTCTGTGCTCCTGTTCCCCTTATATTGGTAAGAAACGTGACCAGCTTGTCACTTATCTAGGCTGGACACTCTAGCTAATCAACCACCTTGTCTAGCGGGCACATACCATTCAGAATAGCTCCACGCGTATCTCAAGGACATACGTCCCTCGAAATAAAGGTGGTCCACCCTGTATAGCACCCTAATTCCACTATAATACAGTATAATCATTTACCTGATTTTGACTTCCTTAAATGGGTAAACCCGTGACCAGTTTTGTCACTCCTACATACAGTACACCCGGTATACACTAAAAATCCAAACATGCTGTTAATATCACACATAGAACAGCATTAATAAAATACCCAATTATCTATTTCAGTTTGCAAATTATACTTCTCAGAGTTTCCGAAGTATAACTAACCTTGCAAACCACGATAGTAGAACACAGTCGTTATGGACTCTCGTTCTTTGCTATCAAACAAATAACACGCCTGCTTTTCACTACTATGTAGCACAGCGAAAGAAACTTCCCAGTTAATACACCTAACTGACGCTCACCCAATATTTGAAATCAACGTATAACCAGCAGAACTTCTTAACTCGGCCGCATGCTGAAGGCATCTCTCGTTGGCGTTCCGTCTCACGGTGGTCTATTTGCCATGCGCTCCGCGACGCACCAAAAATGAATCTCATTGCGCGTGACAGATCGGCGCTATGCGTTTCATCATACACAATTCACGTTCTGCTTGTGGCGACTTTTCATACTCTGAAGTGCTTCTGAAATAAGTTGGATTTATTACCTAGCAAATATTCGTTATTTAAACCGCCTAAATGAATTATTCGCTATTCAAATAACCCTAATAAATTCGAACTTCATTACAACATTATTTAAGTGGTTACCAAAATTTAACTTATTGTCTATTGTTAATCCAAGGTATTTATAGTTATTTACATATTTAATTTTTTGATTGTTTATATGAATATTCCTATCTTTTATGCATTTACCTTCTCGTGCAAATATTATGTACACTGTTTTATATAAGTTATTATTTAATAACCACTTGGAATATGTATCCAAGTTATCATTGACTATTTTTTCCAATGAATTCTGGCAGTCGTGCGAATACAAGAGCACTGTGTCATCTGTAAAAGTTATGCATGTTGCTTTCAATTTTGCTAATGATAGATTCTTTACATACAACAAATACAAAATTGGTCCAAGTACAGATCCCTGTGGGACACCCACTTTTACAAATTTTGAGGTGCTTCTTTTACTATTTACAACAGTTGTTTGCCTTCTGCTAAATAGATAACTAGATATGTCTATGTGCAATGCCATGTATTCCCATTGACCGATCTGAAAGATTTTTAGGTAACTGTAACATGCAGTAGTAGTAGTTGTAGTAAGATGTTAGGCCTACCTTGATTATTTAGAGATAACCCAGCAACTGTATCAATCCAAGCTTCAAATTTATTATTAACCTGCCAGAGATGAAGCAAAATTTTATGTAAATTATTCAGTAAAGACGAGGTTAATCTTGATAGCTATGCAAAGATAGAATTAGTGAATCACTGTGTTGGTCACAAATATAGGGTGGTGCATTGAAAACGAAACAGACCGATTTGCGTACAGATAATATTTTTTTCTAAGAAACGCTGAAACACATCAATCTTAATATTGAGAGGGACATGTTTTGACATAAAACTCAACTTTGTCACATCAACCCCTTAAGGGTGGTGATAACAACCCTTATATTTTAAATAGGGAACATGGGTCGAGTGTTACATCATTTGAAAGCTCTTTCTCGTTTAAAAATTATTCACAGTTGAAGATGCAAAAACGCATTTCACTTATTCCGATAAGAAATGTGCTGATAGTCAATGTTTTTTTGGTTTGTAAACAAAAAATTGACTATCAGAACATTTCTTATCGGAATGAGAAAAATGCGGTTTACTATTTCAGTTTATCAGTCAGTTTGATACTTGATAGTACTACCGAAAATTAATTTCACAATGGTGTATTCTGTAGAAGAAAGAGTTGAAATAATTACTCTTTTTTTCAAAAACAATGACTGTGCCAACTAGTGATGGGTCGTTATTTAATTGTCGGTTATTTTTAAACGGTTGTCGAACTGCAACGGTAACCACCAGTTGTGGATTTCTAAAAATAACAGCTTACAAAATAACGCTTTTTACGCTAAACTAGAATTCGGAGTCGTATCTGTTTCAGTTCCACTGCAACTAGGTTCGATGAATAAACATCGGTTTTCATCGGCAACTGTTAAATTTAACTATTTAACGGGATGAATGGACAAGAGACTGGGAATGATATAAATAAGTATGGGTATGCTATGCAGTATACTTCATAACATATTACTTAACAGGAAACACGTTATTTATACTCTAGTGTGCTCAGTCTCGCTCACAGCTTTGGGAATGTAGGATACTATCGATCGACTAGCCAGTTCAAAACAACAGCGAAATAACTGAAGCTGTTATTTTCAATGGTTATTATGAAATAACGTAAACGGCTTTAACTGTTACTTCATAACATATTACTTAACAGGAAACACGTTATTTACACTCTAGTGTGCTCAGTCTCGCTCACAGCTTTGGGAATGTAGGATGCTATCGATCGACTATCCAGTTCAAAACAACAGCGAAATAACTGAAGCTGTTATTTTCAATGGTTATTATGAAATAACGTAAACGGCTTTAACTGTTAAAAGAAAATAACGGTTTTTCCCATTAATAGTGCCAACCGTACCGCAAATTTGTTTAATGAACGATATCCGAACAGACATGTTAACAGGAAATACATTTTGCAGTTAGTTGCAAAGTTCCGACAAAGTGGTTCAGTAGCCGCCAAAAAACGGGATCCTGAACGTGAATTTCCAGTTAGAAATGAGACTACTGAGATTGAAGTTTTAGGACAAATTGCTGCAGATCCAACTTTGAGCACGAGAAAATTGGCCACTGTTTCAAACATCAAAAGAAGAACTATTCAGCGAATATTGAAGCATCATAAATTTCACCTGTATAAAATTCATCTTGTACAACAACTGAATAAAGATGATTTTGATCGGCGGCTGGAGTTTTGTGAAGTTATGACTGCACGAATAGCTGATAACAGGAACTTTCTGTTCAATATCTGTTTTTCAAACGAGTGTACGTTTTTATTAAACTCTACAGTCAATCGTCATAATTTTCGTTATTGGGCAGATAAATAATCCAAGAAATTTTCACAAAGTCCACACTCAAACTCCACAGAAATTAAATGTCTGGACTGGCATTTTTGGAGACCGTTTAATCGGACCAATTTTTCTTGATGGCAATTCGAGTGGCGAAACGTATTTGGAGTTACTAGAAGATATGGTTTACCCTCTACTAATTGACATTGTTGAAAATGATGATCGCTATCAAGAAAATCAATTAGTGTTTCAACAAGATGGAGCTCCTCTGCATTTTTCACAACGTGTTAGGGAGTTTTTGAACAGAGAATTTCCAGAGCAATGGATTGGGCGTAGAGGTGCTATTGAGTAGCCCCCTAGATCACCGGATTTAACTCCTTTACACTTCTTTCTATGGGGCCATTTAATAAGTAGAATTTTCGCAACATAACCGGAGTCTCTGGAAGAATTACGACGACGCATTGTTGAAGAATGCCGTCTAATAACTCCACAAATGCTCCAGAATGTCAGTTTGGAACAAAATTTGTACTTTTGTATGGAAGCTGGTGGTCAACAGTTTGAACACTTCCTTAACTGAATAAACATTTTTGAACGTTTGGTTTTGTTTTTTAGTTTTTTTTTTAACGAAAAATTGACTAATTAGTGCATTTCTTATCACAATGAATGAAATACGTTCTTGCAACTCTAACTGTGAATAATTTTTAAACGAGTTGATAAAACTTCCAAAAAAATTAGTGTGCTGAATTCAGAAAATAAAGAGCTTTCAAATGATGTAACACTCGCCCATGTTTCCTAATTAAAATATAAGGGTTGTTATCACCACCCTTAAGGGGTTTATGTGACAAAGTTGAGTTTTATGTCAAAACATGTCCCATTCAATATTAAAATTGACCTGTTTCAGCGTTTCTTAAAAAAAAATTCGCTGGACGCAAATCGGTCTGTTTCGTTTTCAATCCGCTACCCTGTATATCATACTACATACATACGGTGGTATTAGTCTTAACCAAAAATCTCATATGTCTAAGACTTCCAGTAGAAGACTCTGGCTCTTCGATAAAAGTTCTTAAACAAAGGTATCTAGATTAGCTTAAAATTCTTTTCTCTAAAATACGAAAATTTCACTTATGGGAATTTGTGTGAGGAATTAATGTCATATCAAAAGCGAAAGTAAAACACAAGTGTACATTCTTTATTCCATGATAATAACGAAGTTATTGCTTGTATGCATGTCATGTTAGAAATTAAAAATATTTATATACATATATCACCAAATTGTTGGTAAGTAGTTATACGGGAAAATAAGACACATTTGTCAGTATAAAAAAATGAGGTTCTTAAATCTAATTGGTGTTAGCCTAGTTATTCTTTCTGGCCAGATAGATTTGCATTATTTATCAGAGTTGCCTGCCCTGTCGCCAGGGGCGTGCGGTGACATTTCAAATAAGGGAAGCAATTCTCAGAAATTTACCTATTTGTAGTGTAACTCAATTCTTCTGTCGTTTTTGGCAAATTTTAATAATGTCATAAAACTGTGGATTCTGGGACATTTACTGGACGAGTTTATTTTCAACTGACAAAATTGAAATTTGGGAAAGTCTTTCCTGTCCTGTTGAATTCCTAACAAAACTCTTGATACGTTTCAATGTAAAAAAATTTCGTTCTAAAAATGCACTAGTAGCAGGAATTGTTAATACTAATTCACATAATTTGAACACTTCAGAATATGCATTTTCCAATTTTGATTGTTTTAAGAAAGTTAAAAGTTCACTCGCGTTAGTTTTTGTGCCTATAACATCGGTTTCATAAATGACTGTAAGTTCTGATCGTAACAAGGCTTTGTCAAAAGAATGTCCATCGTGGTGAAATAATGATTTGAATGAATCTTCTGGGAAAGGTATCCCTTTAAATCCTCCAAAATTACACAATTCAAGAAATTTCAGGTCACTAAGATGATCAAATCTGCAGTTAATTTGCTGCTGAATTTGATCTATGTATTCGTAGAAAAGGCGGCGGTAAGAAGTTTGAGGGTCTTCCACATTATCAGTGCGCAGACGCTTTTTTCGTGGCTCCACTTCTCCTAATTCAATTGTTTTTTCCCAGAACTTATCAAATTCATTCTACTTAAGGTAGCAAAAAACACTTTACATTCTTTAATATGATATATAAATTGGGATAAAATTAAATTAAATTTATGAGCACAACAGTGTACAAATAGAGCACTGGAGAACGTTTCCCGCACTTTAGCTTGAAGACCTCTTAAATGTCCGGCCATAACAGCAGCCCTACCATAGCTTTGGGCAATTAATTTATTATCAGCCTCCTCAATATCTTTCATAATATTAAGCACAATGTTATATAGAGCGTTTGCGGTACGATCTTCTGTCACATTTGTTGAGCCTAAAAATCTTTTTTGTACACTCCCATCCATTTTTACGTAACGTATTACTACAGATAGTTGACTTAAATTAGTTACATCGGTTGTTTCATCTAGATCAATAGCAATGAAACGAGGCTGTTTAATTTCAGATTTAATTCTGTTCAAAATAATAGTGACAGCAGCCGAAGTTAAGTCATTCTGAATGCGTTTTTATGTCCCGCGAAAAACGCTAGACTGTTCCAAGTGATTTTTTAAATAAATGTCGTATTTGGCTATTAAAGAAACTAGGTTTTGAAAGTTTCCTCTATTTGCAGATGTAGTTGTTTCGTCATGACCCCGGAAGCCCAATTCATGCTGACCAAGCAAACACACAACATCAATAAGTCATTTTAATATGTTTCTGTTTTTATCAACCAGTTTATTGTGTTGGCGATGACTCATTTCTACCTGCTTGTCAACGGCGTATTCAATTCGCGTTTTTCCAAAGACACTTAATTTTAAAATGGTCTGTAAATGCGCTTTAGACATAACATGTCTTTTTACTACTTTACGTAGATTATTCAAGTCGGCAAACCCACTTTTATTCCACACCCCCTTTTCAGTCACAAATAGACTACCAGGCCAACAAAACAGTTTATTCCTGTTTTCACAACCCGTTCACCATTCATATTGTTTATAAGTTTTTTCCGCGTTGAAATGTCGAGTACATGTTTTAATTCTTGGGTTTATGTTTTTTACAGCAGGTTTCGGCCTACCTTTATTAATAATAGCAAGTTTTTAAGCAAACGGTAAACCTGAAAATCCTTTGGTTATCAAAAACACACAATACAATCACAGTTATTATTACCACTTGTTTGTAAAGTTTGTAAATCCCCACCCCCACCGACGCCGCTGTTAAAAGCTGATCTACTTGCAGCCATATTAATAATCATAAAATGCTCATGTATTTAACATAGTCAATTGCTTATATCTACGAAATAATCAGAGACATTCACTTTGTACGTGCACCGGGTCTTCCTAGTACAACACGTTCTAAAAATACGCGTACATCCGTCGAGCTCGGGTTTCTTATAAAGTTGCCTGCTGACTACGTGTATTTAACCGAAGTCATTGCAACTCCTGCTGTTCGCTGGCGCATTTACTGCGACGACGTCCTTGCTAGGAGCGTATATACAAATACAGTATGATGCATAATAAATAATTATGTGTGTGAGCTTGCGAAATAAAAATTGTAATAATTAAATTAGTTTCAGAGTTTGAAATTTAATATTTAAAATACAAAAGGGATTTTAAATAATGTGGTTTAGGTATGTAGTCGTTATATTAAGGGAAGCAATGCTTTCCTTGCTTCCATGGACCGCACGCCACTACCTGTCGCTAGATATTACTTAAACGTGAGCCTGATGGTCCTGACTAATTTAAACTATCAAATAGTTATATTCAAGTTGAACTGTTAAGAACAATGTGACTATTATTTTACTCAATGGTTTCAATAAATTATTGGACAATCAAACACAAAATTTTTGAACGACAGCAACCTTTGAATGATTTACATAAAAGAATATTTAGTGAGTAATTATACCAATTTTACATTACATTGTTACATTTAAAAGAAATGTAATTTACTTAAGAGATTTTATTAGAATAATTGTAATCCTATCGGCAATGTCACTATACAAAAGAATGCAAAAGAGTTTATCTAATTTTAAACTGGATCTTTCAAAAGTTTAAACAGTCAGTTTTTTATTTTTCTTGACACAAAACATTAAATTAGAGGACTCACTTGATAATAAAGGACCAAGGCACAGTCAAGCCTTAGGTGAAAGCTTGCCACAAGCTCCAGGATCCATGCAGCAGGTGGATTACAGGTTGTCTTTAGGTAGAAGTCAACCTAACCGGGGTGTCTTTGACTATTGATTCTAATTTATGACAAGTATGAACTTGAAATTAGGAGTGAAATTCAAACTAACATTGATATTCAGGATTGGCAGTAAAATTGACATCAATAATGGAGCCAACAATAACAGTAGGGTTCATTCAACACCGACAGGTTGACCCAGTGATAACAAATTTACCCAAGAACAACGGGTTCGCCCCACGATAACACACTGTAATTAATTAGAAAAAATTCCCTCAAAAACAAAATACACCTTGAAACTGTATCAAAGGCGTTACTCAGATCACAAGCTGCGACTTCAACATGATTTTTTTCATCGAGTCCCTTGGCAATACTCATAACAAGTTCGGTCAAGGCTGTGTCTGTTGAACGCTTGGGTCTAAAGCCATGCTGGCGCGGATCTCATATCTTGTATCTTTTAATCAATGCCAGCAACCTTCTCTTAAGGAGCTCTTCAAATATCTTTGATAGAGTCGGGAGTAGCGAGATAGGCCTGTAGTTGTCACAATCCTCCAAACCACCACCTTTATGTATTGCAATCACTTTTCTCTGCTTTAACTTTTTAGGATCATACATTGGTTAAGCACCTCACACCTCAACAGCTAACTATGATAGAAAATACTTCCTTTAACAATGGAAGTGTCATTCCATATATATCAGATGACTGCTTATTTTTAAAAAATTCACGATATTAGCCAGTTCTTCATTGGTTGTTGGGTACAAAAACATGGTGTGAAGATTTATATCCTTTTTGTTATGTAGCATACTCATAGCCTCCTTTACTGAGTGATCAAGGCTACTAGATACATTTATACCGACACTTGTAAAATGATTAAGTTGATTTGCATTAAGAGCAGTTTCCAAGTTTGGACAATTTTGCCACTCTATCTGTTAATAATCGTCTATACAGCTTTAACTCTATTGTCTCCGGCATCAATATATTCACTATTCCTTCTTTTGACTTCACTTGTGTATGTTTCTCTCATTTACTTCTGTGGCCAAGAATTGTCTTGAGCTCTCAGTTGTAATTACCGTATGAATTACTTGAGCTGAATTCAGCAGCATCTTGACTTTTTCAGTTCTGGAGATGTAAGTAACATTTTCTTGTTGCCAAGTGGTACTTCCCTGTTCGGAAATAATGCTTGAAGCACCGCTCAATGGTGCCATGTATATTGTCAAATGATTTTTTTGCATTTTCCTCCAGTGGGCCTGTCCATTCAATTTTTGATAGTTCAGGTTTAAACCTGCCAATATTTGTTTTATTTAGCACAACTTTGTCATTGTTATTTTAGGTATAGGTCTATGATTAAAAAGGGTCAGTACTTGAGGACAGAGGACAGTTTAGGGTTTTTCCACTGTAACAGGATAACAAGACTCATCAATGTTAAGGAAAATGTTATCTATACAGGACATAGACTTTCCTGGGATTCCACTGGGCTGCCTGAAAGCAGGTGCCAAACCAAAACTTTCCACCATATTTAACATCATTTGTTTTTCTTTGCTCTCTTAACAAATCAACTGATCTTCTATAACGCAAAGTTTTGACAAATCAACGCTGAACATTTATAATTCTATCAATATGCACAGCCTAGTGAGGTGACCGAATCACTGAGCAATAATCAAATAAATACCTACAATCGATGAGCAGAGGATTGATGTAGGGTTGATGTAGGGACACTGCTAAAAAGACTAGTAATTGTAGTTATCAAACCCAACATTCTTGCAGTAATATATAGCATCAATATGAAGTGAGATCCTCAGCTGTGAATCCAGCGTGCTACCCAGATCACGAACAGTATCAACCCACCGCAAGCAGACGCCATCTGAGATAATCAGAATCGGCACTGGTAGACTGAGGTAGTTTCACGGGAAAACTTCATCATAAAACACTTATTTATATTCAAATGCAGATGATTTATAAGGCACCATGAAGACAAGCACTCCAAATCATGGGCAAGTGCTGACATTTCAGCACCCGTATACACAAGTGAACATTTCATCTATAAAGATTCTAATATGATTGATGAAAATGTTGAATGGAAGTGGCCCAAGGTGTGGACCTTGTAGAACTCCAGAAGTAACATATATACGATCACAGTAACGCTTACTAACTTTAACACTGATGGTTCTGCCTTCAAGATACGAATGGAGCCATGCCAACAGCGGATCTCTAATGTCATATGCATATAATTTCGGAATTAACAGATAATGTTCTACAGAATCAAAAACTCTGTTAAAATCACTATAGGCAGAGTGTACTTCACCACCACTTTCTAATGATCAAATTATATCATTAGTAAAATAAAACAAGTTTCTAATACACTAAGTGAAGACTGGAACCTGTGATGAGCACTGATCAGTACACTTGAAAAACCCAAATTTCCACAACATATTTTAAAAAACCTGACTATCGTTTCACTAACCAAGTTAGCGTCGTCAGAGAATGCATAATTCATCCTGCAAAAATTCATTCATCCTCTGATGAGTTAATTTGGTTAGTGAAACGATCATCAGGTTTTTTTTAAACTGTTGTGGTGATTTGACTTCTTCAAGTGTACTTATAAGTCGAGGTGAGCAAAGCTTCGATATTTAGAACCGAACCCAAACTCGAACCTATCCTTTGGTAAAGTGTTCGCACTAGGCGATGTTCGTACGTAAATACGAAACTCTCCAAAATAGTTTAAGTGCGTTGCTTCAAACTAGTTCGAAGTTGAACTTTACAGGCATTCAAGGCTGGCAAAGTAGCGAAGTTGTAACTCGGTAACAGTCCTGTTAACTCAGTAGCGGCCCTGTTAACTCGGTAGCAGCACTTTAAACCCAGTATTGGTTCGATTGAGTCATTAGCGTAATTTCAGGAGACTTCACTCATTCATATTTTGATAGTTGGTGGCACGCATTGAGATCTGACAGAGCCATTTCACGATCACAAATATATTTTTTAGATTGTTATCCTAGATATAACCTTTAAATATATATCCTAGCATCCCAACGTCTTTTTTGCTTACAACATTATGATGGCAGTGTTCGAAAGTGAAACCTGCAAATTTTGTTGAACCTTTCCTTTTTTTTTTAAAAGAATGGAGATCTTCTAGATACCAAATATTGTATGCTACTATATATTTTGTCGTTAAGGAAATGATATAGGACTTTAAAGACTTTTAGTTAGTTCGATGTTTGTGTTTAACTTTTTAAGAAGTTCAAAGTTCGACTGAACCTTAGACATACTATTTCTTGGGTTCGAAGTTCGAGGCAACACATTTGCTTGGGCTCGTTCATAGTTGGGTTCGGAAAAAACATGGCTATGCACACCTCTACTTAATAAGTTTGTAATAGTTGACCTATTTGCACAGAAACCATGCTGTTGTTCATGACATGTTTGAAGGAAAATTTGAGAACCAGCATCACAGTCAGTTCAAATACTTTTATAAGACAGAACTAATACAAACATGCATATAATTTATGACATGTGATCGACTACCTGACTTAACACTAAGTGAGTGGTAAGACACGAAGGAACGAGCCGCCACCTAGTTGCGGAACCAAGTAGTATGTTGTCACACCAGCTCCAAATAACACAAAGTGTTAAAAAATAGAGAGTGTATACAATACACTAACAATTTAGTAAATTGTCAATTCTATTTTTTAACACTTTGTGTTATTTGGAGTTGGACCTGGACGAACCCGGAGGTGGCTGGGGTCTCTAGGGGTGGATTATACCTGGAGACCTGGGCCTACTCTGTGAGCATCGATACAGGCTAACGACCCTGCCTGGATGCTGCTCGAGGGCGGGATTTCATGATACCGCCTCGAGTCAATGAAATACTGGCGGGGGTCTAGTGCAGGTGAGGCTGGGGGGAGGCAGACATCTCTGGGGAGTGATATGCACCCGGAGTTTGACGCCTCCACTGTGGCCTCAGAGACTGACAATTGGCCTCTCTTGGTTGTTACTCGGTAGCGGGGTTCCAGATGATACCGCCCTGGATTGAGCCCTGGCGTGTGTCTGTGTCCAGACGTCCCGGGGGGCTCTGATCTCTGATGAGTGGTAAACACCCGGAGTTTGGAGCCCATACTGTGTGCTACGAAACGGACGGACGGCCTCACTGGGGTGATGCTCGGGAGCGGGACTCGATGGGATGTTGCCTTGAGTCTTAGCACTGTTAGGTGTCAGGTTTGGAAGAGCCTGAGGGGAGCTGAGATCTCTAGGGGTGGATTACAACTGGAGATTAGATGCTGCTCGAGAGCGGGACTTCATGATACCGCCTCGAGGCAAACACTGACGGATGTCGGGTCCAGACGAACTCAGAGAGAGGTTATATCTCTTTGAGCTTCGAAACGGGCAAGCGACTTTACCCAGATGGCAGTACACATGCCAAACAAACTCTCACCCTCAAGAAAAGATCGACTCCCTCAGGGAGCTGGAATTGATGGGTGAAATCTAAATAATTAGACGTGAGCCATAATAGACCTAAGGTCGCGGTGGAGGGACTGAAATAGCCCACTCACAATAAAATCTAATCTAATCTATTTGGAGCTGACGTGACAACATACTACTTGGTTCCGCAACTAGGTGGCAGCACGTTGCTTCGTGTCTTACCACGCACTTAGTGTTGGAAGGCTGGCTACCATAGCCGTATTACTTTATAGGTGTATTTTCTCTACAATTATTATGCCATACTGACAAGCTCTAGTTACAGCGAAATCGGTCTACGGTTCTAATTGTGATGAGAATGGATCTAACCTTACCTGACTTAAACAGAGGAATAGCATTAGAGATTTTAAAGTAAACATAAGTTTACTAATTTGTGTAGGGGGTATACACGTTGACAACTAGCACCAGCACTAGTGAGATAATGCAACAGGGAGGTACACAGAACAGCTATTCCATTCATATTCTAACGGAGATGAGCATTAGTTTTGCACATCGCAGAGTGTTTCTTATATTGGAAAAGTGCCTAAATCTAAAAGAAATTGTGTTGTTGGCTGTTATAATAAGAAAACATGTAGAAATGTCAGCTCCTACTGTAACAAATACGACCGAAGAAACATCAGCTTCTACTATAAAAAATGCACCCGAACCCACATTTAATTATTTCGTTCATTTATTACTGGAGCAAATTCTTTGCACCTCGAATTTCTTAATAAACCGCATTATTTACTGTAGTTGTTACTGGGGCAGCAATTAAACACTGTATACATTTGTAGCAGTTGATGCTGCGTTTATATCAAAACTTCTTTGGACAGGAGCCAGGGGGCTCTGATTGTAGACACATGCACGCTTCCTTTAGGTTCCACAAATAATTCTTTTTAACTAGTGTAAAAAACTATAATATTTAAAAATAAAAAAGATAGTGAGAGCATATGTAGGGAAATATAATTATTTTTTTATAGACAAGAAGAGAACAAAGGAAAGCATGTATGGATCTTCAAACATTGACAGTACATTACCCCAAAGGGAAAATTAAACAGATTCCAAAGGAAAAAGTTGGCTTCTATCCAGTTGCAGTGGTACCAGGTCAATTTACAGATTATTATAAGGTAATTGTTGCATTTTCCGTGGTAGTAAATATATTTCACTAACATTTTCTCATTTTCTAGGATTTCACACCCACAGAGATTAATAACTTACCTCTGAATACCATGTGTTATGAGCCAATACATCGAATCGAGGATATGGAATGTGATGATTCAGGTTCTGACTCAGGGTCAGACTCTGATTCAAGCAGTTCAAATTCAGACAGCTCAGATTCTGACTCATCTGGAGTTGAAGACTGTAAGATTTGTAAACAAGCTGCTCAAAATAAAGTAGCAGCGACAGCACATAACTGAATATCAATCATTCGTATTTATTCCTATTATTACTTTTGTACATAAGATATAGATTTTTTAATGTTCTCTATTTGGATAAATGTTTGTATGATGTTAACTTAAAGCTATAAAATATAGTCATCAAGTAAAAACAAAGTGGTTTTATGTTTTATTAATAAATGTTTACATCAAGTTTTTTTGCATCATCAAATTAATGAGTGGAATGCGATACACAACATAAGAAACAATACAGATGCATGAGAGATACAAAAAAATAACAAATGAAATGTTAGAAAAAAATCAGCATTAAGTGCAAAATTAAATTAAGATGTTTATTCTGTGTGATTGTTTTTTACATTATATGCTTTTTACTGAGGGTTGTATGAAAATGCGTTTAATTTTAATTTACTATACTTAATTTTTCAGTACAAATTTTTGTTAGATATTTCGATTGTTGCTTGCTTGAGTTGCAAATGGTGCCATGGAAAAATTAGTATAAAAATATCCCCTTAGTCAATTGCAAGCTATCACTTTTTCTTCTAACTAATAGACAGCAGCTGAAAAGAAAAATGATAAAATTAGTTTTTTAGTACATGTGACAGAATTATTAATTTATTATCTAGTTTCTAGATTATTCCTATTATATAATTTGTAAATTGTCACTCAGGTTCTAGTACAGGGTGATTCTTTATAATGTCGCCCCCCTTCAACTTTGTTATTTTAAGTGTCCCAAAAAAATTGAAAGTATCGTTATGTAGGTGCTAAAAAATACTTTTTTTGTAGGTATAAAAAAATTTGAAAAATGATCAGTATACAGGAAAAACCAAAAAGGTAATTTTTTTTCAATGGACCACCCTATATATGAATTTATTTTTCTATTCCTCATAAAATTCTAAGCATAATTTATAAAACATACTGTATACTTGAAAATGAATAGTTTTTGAAATATTCACATTTGAAACGTTATCATCACATATTTTATTAAACAACTGTTACAAATCAAGAAGTCCTAGGATACTACGCTTTTAATTGAAAACAAATGACTGACAGTGACATTCTGTCAATATTGTTGTAGTTGTATTGTTTAGTAAGTAAAAATGCCGTACTCAGATGGAGAAAGAAGAGTTATTTTAAGTTATTATATTAAAAATAATTTAAATTGTCGCGCTTCCATTGGAAATATGATAGAAGATAATCCCGGTATGCATGTCCCAACTCGAAAAACATTCACATCTATATATAGGAAGTTTCAAGAAACGTCAAATTTACAAAGGAGAAAAAGAACTGCTGTGAACGTAGATAAAAATGCAGAATTGAATATTTTACTTGCTATAGAAGAGAATCCAAACAATTCCATAAGAAACATTTCAGACATTACGAGCAACACAAGAAAATATTCAGCGAACTTCATACAGTAGAGTCGAAAGAACGTTAAGAAAATGGAATCTAAAGCCATATAAGATTAAACCCACTACAAAGCTTACCCAAATGCAAAAAGATGATCGGGTCGCATTTTGTCAACTGATTCTGGACAGAATAAACATAAATAACAATTTTTTGAAAACAGTTCTATGGACTGACGAGTCTACCTTTTCTACTAGTGGCCTGTTTAACCGAAAAAATACCAGACAATGGGCACATTCTTATAGGAAATTTAAGTTCCAGGGGCGACAATCTGTGAATGTGTGGTGTGGTATCCTGGGCGATCGAGTTATCGGTCCGTATTTTTTTGATACTGTTTTAAATGGGGGCCGCTATTTAGATTTCTTGGAAAACGAGTTCAAAGAATATTTAGACAATTTGCCTTTAAATATTTTACAAAATATAATTTTTTCAACAGGATGGAGCACCCTCTTACAACATTCGTGCTGTGCTTAATTACCTAAATGAAAGGTTTCCTGAATGGATCAGAAGAAGTGCGCCAATTAAATGGCCTGCAAACAGCCCCGATTTGACACCTATGTGTGTTTCTTTGGAGTTATATAAAAAGCCGTGTATACGACCACCAAATTGAAAACCTCGATCATCTTAAAGATTTGATACGTAATGAAATTATTAATTTAAATGAAAATAACCGAGCATTTATAACAGATTTATTAGAGAAACTGCGAAGAACCCTTATACAATGTGTTGAAGAAAATGGAGGCCCGGTAGAGCATCTTTATATTTAATTAGAAACTGTTTTTGTTATATTATTTATTGTTAGATTTCTTGATTTGTAACAGTTGTTTTGGTTTAATAAAATTTTTGATAACGTTTCGAATGCGAATATATCAAAAACTATTCATTTAAGTATACATTATGTTATATAAATTATGGTTAGAATTTTACGAGCAATCGAAAAATGAATTCATATATAGGGTGATCCATTGAAAAAGAAATGAACTTTATGGTTTTCCTTGTATACTGATAATTTTTCAAATTTTTTTTATACGTAGAAAAAAAGTATTTTTTAGCACCTACATAACCATACTTTCAATTTTTTTGGTACATTTAAAATAGCAAAGTTAAAGGGGGGCGACATTATAAAGAATCACCCTGTACATACGGCTGACTGAACTAAGAAAAACTGGCATATAATGGCGTTATTCGAAAGCACTAGTTGCAGATTTCGCGTGAGGAACTAGTGAATAGGTTCTTGAATATTTTCACAATATAAGCACTTTTAACGTATCTGCATTAGCGCTATTCTCCAAAAGATAGCGCATAGTATCAACAAATTTAAAGCTTGGCCAACTCTGCCTTAACATATTAGAACTATAAGTAGAAAGAGAATGGTTGGTTTACATTTCTTATTTCATCTACATTATATCACATTATGTCACGCAGGGTTGTTTCCTTGCGTTGATGAAGTGTGCGAAGGTACTTGCGTTTTTCAAGAAGGGCGACTGCAGTGATCCTGGCAATTTTAGGCAGGTTTAAGTTTTGCTGATACTCTTAAAAATCTTCTATTTTTTTATTTTCCAACAACTTTTATAGTTACTTTGAGGATAACCGTCTATTCTATGAATATCAGTATCGTTTTCACAAGAGATACAGCACCATGGATGCGACATCCTATCTTCTAGAGCTGGTAAATTATGCTTTTGAACAGAGTAAACAGTGCTGTGCAGTTTGGGCCGACTTTATAAAGGCATTTGACTGTGTCTCACACAAGATATGTTTGACAAAATTAAGTCATTATGGTATTAGGGGAGCCTGTCTGGAATTGCTGCAGTCATACCTTAATAATAGAACACAGAGTTTTTCATGTTGGGGAATACAGTGAGGAGGGATACATTCGTAGAAGGGTGCCTCAGGGTTCTATATTCGGACCACTTTTCTTTCTCTTATTTATAAATGATCTTCCTCCTAACATTCCTTATGGCATCCAACAGCAAAATAGCAACAGCCCTCTTAGCGGATGACACAACTTTTATTATCACTGGTGATGCTGGTAGCAATGTCAGTGAGACTGCAGACAACGTTCTTCATGAGGCGGGAACTTAGTTTAATGATAACGAACAGCTTTCATCCATTTTCATGGCAGGATAACTTCAAATGACTCAAAGTCTGCTAGGAAATTTCACGGTCTCAACACCAACCCTGCTCTTGTACCGGAGAGTCAAATAGACTCGTTGGCTGGTAGGTTAGCCTCACCAGTGTATGCAGTCCCTAATATTTCTGCAATGGCTGGACCTGAGGCAGCTTTGGTCACCTATTATGGGTTGTTTTACTCACATCTGTATTACAGTCTGCTTGCGTGGGAAAATGCAGCAAGGGTGCACTTGAATAGACTTTGTGCTGCAGAAAGCTGCTCTCAGAGGTGTTGTCGGGGCGGGTTGCTGTGCCCACTGTAAACCCATCTTTCAGGAACTTAACATAATGTCACTATACTCATTGGTGGTTTACAGACAATTGTTGGTGGTGAGAGAGAATAGGAAAAGTTTTGACACACATGCTGAAGTGCATAGTAATAGAACCAGACATAGAGATAATTTAATCCAACTGCAGCATTGACTAAGCAAAACTAAAACAGTTAGGATCGACTTTTTCAATGCACTCCCAAGGTGGTTGAGAGATGAACCTATCAATAAATTCAGAACAATTATTAAGATTATTTAATACACGCCTGTCTATACAAAACAGATAAATATTTTAATGTAGCGCAGCAGGTGAGATCCTCAACAGCCAGTTGATACATTTTTTCAGTGGTAAGCAGACATCGTGTGTTTTAGGTGTGAATGTATTTTTGTTGATTTTTGTATGGATTTTGTAGTTTCACATTTACATGTGCTGGATGTACAATTTTTTGTCTTGACTGGCCAATTTCATTTTTGTGTGATATCTTATGGCTAATAAAGCTATTCTATTCTATTTTATGCAACTTAAATGAAATAGCCATGGAAACTCAATTAAAAAGGCGACCTGACAAACCCATGTCATGTTGTCTTTGACCAAGATCAATTAAGTGTATAGGTTACCTCAATCGTACAGTTTGTTGGTGGGCACACAGTGTTCAAGGAAAACGTTACTTCACTGTCAGTCTTGCTGTCTCCTTTCACACGGTCAGTTCTGTTCTATCTCATTGGCACACGCTTGCAGTTGGTCAATTCGTTTGTTTTCTTGTTGCAATCCTATTTCTTTTTTATCATTTTTTTTTTTTTGGTCTCTAGATTTACTCAGACGGTCACAGACTTTCCACACCGACTTGTATTTACTTATTTGCGTTTGCATCAATACAATTATGACATACATGCTACTTGGTTCTCATAAGCTCTGGGTGGTTATCTATACACATACGAGTATTTTAATTGATAATCCAATTGTAGTAGTTACATTCAGGCGTTAGCCTTCTGTCAAATCAAATTTTTAAATACTGTGTTCTCTCCACTTCATATAATTAAATAAATGTAAGGAATTCTTCTTTACCTTTTAACATCCTTTAATAATGACTACATTAAATGTTTAGCTGATTACCAAATTTTAGCGACTACTTCATATGTGTGTTCTGTTCATTTTAAATCCAGCGATTACCAAAGAAGAATTACTACATCTATCTATTAAGTAGCGCAAAATTGCCAATCAATTAAAATGTTTAACATAGAATGAAATACTAAATAAAGAGCAAGCTACAGATCATTCAGACACGGAAAGCTTATCTTCCAGTTCTTCAAATCTACAAACCATTGTCTTAATTCATTTATTATTATACAGGGGTGGTACACTTTTTGATTCCTTGCACCGTAGCCTCTCTGGCTTATTTACCCCAGAATTACCCATACAGTAGGATGCCCGTTTCTTTGACAAGTCCAGTAATATCTGTAGTGAGCAGTCTTTAGAGTTTCGAAGTTTACCTTTTCGTTCCTTAGTAACCTGCGCCGCGCTTTGATAAATGCTTCGCAGTGGCACATTATATGTAGTGGAGTTTTCTGCTCTTCTCCGCATCATCTGCACATTGGGTCTGATTCAATCACCAATGCCAGAGGTTTCTACATATGACAGTGACCTGTTATCAGTTCTGTCAATAATTTTAGTTCTTTCTGGCTCAAATTGAGCAGATCTTTTGCTCTTTGATTGGATGGTTGACTGAGGAGGGCTTTTGCCTGCCTTTGTCCAGGAGAACTGTTCCAGTATTCCAGATGCCACTATTACAGCATTGTCTTGATTTCATGTCTTGTGGTTTCATATGCAACCCCGCAGGATGGTTCTGGACCGTTTAGAGGCCTTGCTCGCCCTTCTTGTGTGAGCTGGTCTGCTACCTCGTTGCCCTTTATAATGGCAGGGGCAGGTACCCAGATCATTTTGACGGCATTGCCTGCGGCCAGCTGGTTGCGGTTGCGGATGCAGTCAAGTACTAGCTTTGACCGCGATTTCTGTGCCCCCAGCACCTTTAGGACTGCTTAGTTATCAGTAGCTATGAAGATTCTCTTGCCTCTGTAATTCCTCTCCAGTAGCATTTGTGCACACGTCATTATGGCTAGTGTTTCTGCCTGGAATACGGTTGCATACCAACCCAGGCTGACAGCTATCCTGCATCCTGGTCTGTTGCCGACGTATATACTGCATCCTGCTCGGTCTTCTCTTTTGGCCCCTTCAGTGAAATAGACAGTTCCATTAAGCTTTGGGCTGTTCTCATCTATCCAGTCTTCCCGTCTCAGGATAATTATCTCATATGGTATAGTTGTGTGATAGGTTGTCTTTACCCTGTCTGAGGTCATGCTCAGAGTGTGATTATCATCTATTGTTCTTAGGATGTTGCTGTGCCATCCCGAGAATTTCCTTCTTCCGAGTTGGTCTTCCATCTATAAGCCCCTATGATCGCCTCCGCCTCCACAACTAGGTGTAGCGGTGGCAGCTTCAGCATGGTTTCCATAGCTGCTGTGGGCGTTGATGTCATCGCTCCAGTAATGCTCAGTCAGGCCATTCGTTTTACCTTGCTTAGTTTTTTCCTGTAATGATGTGTGTAGGTTTTATCCCACGACACTAATTATGCATACAAGATGATGGGTCTAGCAATTCTCAAGTACATCCAATGGGTCATGCGTGGTGATAGTCCCCATTTTTTAGAAAACATTCTCCGACAGGTCCTCAGGGCTTTATCGGTTATCCTCTCCAAGTGCTGTATGAATGTCAATGTGCTAGGGTTACTCCTATATACCTGATCCTCGTGATGGCGGTGTCATATAGGCACACCTACTTGAGCCCTCCCTGGTTTCTTTTCCTTGTGAATGGCATGACAGGTTTTTAGCGGATTTACCTCCAGACCCTCTTTCACGTACTATTTTTCTACAAGTTTTAGAGCTCTTTGCATCGTCTCTGACACGGTTTCACCAAACTCTCCAGACGTTGTAATGGTTGTGTCACCTGCATAGCCTACAGTCATGTAACGTGCCTTGTTTAGACCCCGCAGGAGTTCGTCCACCACTAGGCACCACAATAGACGAGAAAGTACACCTCCCTGCGGGAATCCCCGCGTAGCCCGCACTCCAGCAATTTCTTCGTAGACTGAGGCGTATGTGTCACTGTGTTCTAACATGTTGGAGATTGATCGGCAAATTACCGAGCGGCTCCCCCTGTTCTCCACTGCTCTTTTGATAGATAGGAGGTGTTGTCAAACGTCCCCTCTATGTCTAGGAATGCACTCAGTGAAATTTCCTTGTCTGAGCATGTTTCTGAAGGGAGGTTGTTTGCAAATACCATTTACCATTTACATTAAACTACGGAAGCTACTACTTGTTAGGTGTTTTAAGAATCGGTGAGATATTGAGCCACGAGTAGTAAATATTTACATTTTTTTGCTTGAGATTGTTTGAGATGAAATAATTTTCTTAACAGTTATCAAAGGTAAATAGGCTTTTACCTAATCACAAAAATTCTGTACCTGTTTTGCCAAAAAAAAGTTTGTTTCAGCAAATACTTTTATTCATCCGTAGATGAAACCACTTAGGCGTAAAACTGTGTTATGACAAGGCTGGCATCATAAAAGGAATTATTATAGTGTCTATTACATTCCGAATTTTACATTGTAGACTTACCGAATGGCCTAATGGGGTGTTTATTCCACAGGTAAGTTCTCTTGACGGGAGATAGGTAAGAATCTCGTAGGTAGAAGGGTGATTTTCCCCAGGGGTTGTAGCTGGGGTATGGACTCAGGTACGGTGACCTCCACCAGAAGGGGTCACGCACGAAAGCGGAGAGGGGCCAGTATGGAGATGGGTTAAGGAGGTCGTAGTAGAGTAATTTGCTGTGTGGACCGTAATAAGTCATCTTCTATAGATTTGAAGTAGATAACCTGAAAATAGATAAAGAAAAACTGTTTAGGTCAATTTTTATTTAAGTTAAAATAACATGTAACACATTATATTTCCTACTCATTCTTGTTTACTATTTTACTCCAGCATAGCGTTTTTGTTTATAATTTCTCAATAACAAGAGGTACATTTCTGTGGGTTTATGTATTCCTCAATCGTACATTTGAGATGCTACTGCAATGGTCAGAACCAATTTATCTTATTTGCATTTTTTCAGATTTTCACCAGAAATGACCTAGAACGACCTGGGGTGTCGAGTTTCTAAAGAGACTGTACAAATAATTTTTTACCCTGCCTCGCAAACGATTCTTGGAAGCAATTATGAAAGTAAAAAGGGTAACTCGAATTCGTAGAAATGCATAAGTATCTTCGCTGCTACAGATATCCGACTTGAGTGTCAGTGGATTAATACTGCTTTACGTGTGTAGACCAGAAGCTCAAGTAATGCCATATGTATTTCCAACGTTTACCTATGTAGAGGTAGTATTTCATACTTCTTCCTAATATTCATTTGAAATTACATCCGCCTGTATGCCCCTGAGATGACAAACAATATTTCTAGCCTTTATAAGATGAACTGGCTGTATCAAATGTGTCTCCGATAATGACCTGATTACAGTTTATTGAAGAATATCTATAATTCCCATAAGGGTGTTCTAGGTAGTAATTGATTTTATTCTTCCAGAACCACCAAGCGTTGGCCATTGGCAATTTATTTTGACATGCTCAATATCGGGGCAATAAATGCCTTAAACATAAGTTTAAGGCATTTATATGTGGCTAATAATAAAATTGAAAGCATTCGAAGAAATAATTTTTGGAAAGACTTGGCCAAGGAATTGATGGGTTGCAGTGCTATAGGGACGGCAAAGCCGCGGACGAGCCCTGAGGAAGAAAAAAAGGAATTGATGGAACCCCAAATGAGGAAGAGGAATCAATCGAAGAGAATCCCCAGAGAGCTTCGTGAGAAAGCAAGCAAACTTTTGAGTGCTTCTACTTCTCAGGGTGAAGCTTCTACTTCTCGAGGACCAGCTTCTGCTTCTTCGAGGGGTCCAGCTTCTGTTTCTAAGCATCCGGCTTCTGGTTCGCAGGGTCCACCGGTCAAGAAGCAAAAAATGGGAGGCTGTCATTTTTGTCCATGAGAACAAGACAAGAAATCAGCTCTAGTGTACACAAAATGCGACAAATCGGTATGTAAAGTTCATATAAACTATATGTGCTTCACTTGTGCAGAAGAAAGGTCTGACTTTGACAATGCCTTTGATGTGGGATAAGCAAAATCTTTTGTGATTTTATTTTTATACATACATGTTCATATAATTTTTGTTTGTTGTGTTTTTATTTTACTTCACACTATGCATCCACTACATATAATTTTATAAATAATTGTAGTTACATAATATGAAAATTGGCGTTTAAATTGTTGCATTCTGTCAAATAAAGTAATTTATTCCATATTTTTGTTTATTTATTTCTATTATAACGTATTTCTGATAATATTCTAAATGCCACCTGTGGTATATGTACCAAATATATACAAAATAGTTTTAAACTCAAAAATAAATAACCACTGTTGTTTTTTTATAAAAGAAAATATATGTTCCTGGGGTAGTATGCCTACTGCCCCACGCGACCTTCTGTGTAACATTTGGGTACGCGACCATTCCAAGCGTTAAATAAACGGACATTAATGAACTCAAAGCAATATCTTTTGTAAGAAAAATTACCTGTGAGTTGTTTCTCCATTTCTCAGTTAACATTTTCCCAAATTTGACGCTGATGTGATACAAGACAAATGTGTATTTGAGATGTCTTGATAAACGAAAATTTTAAAAGCCTGGACGCAGCAAGTGCGTTATGGTAGTGAATTTTCATAGAAATGATCTGGCACAACATATTTTATTATAACTTTTTTTTCTTGTAACATAGAAATCTAAATTTTGGTGTATAGTTTACTTTTTATATCGTAAACCTACCTACCAAATTTGGTTATCATAGATTTTTTATTTTTTAAGAAAAAAATTTTTTAAAAAATAGAAACCGAATTTTTCTCCAGAAAACCTCGTCCGATTTTTCTGATTAACGAAATTATCAAAGCGATTTATAAAAGGAAGGTGCATGCCAAATTTTATCAAAATCGGCTTATTATTCTCTGATAAAGTTTTTTTTAGCATGAAAACTCAAAATTTTCCCGGAAAACCTCGTCCGATTTTCCTGACTAACAAACTTGTTAAAGCCATTTACAAAAGGAAGGTATATGCCAAATTTTATAAAAATCGGCATATTATTCTCAGAAAAAATTTTTTTAGAATGAAAACTCAAAATTTTCCCGGAAAACCTCGTTCCATTTTTTTGACTAACAAACTTGTCAAAGCCATTTACAAAAGGAAGGTACATGCCAAATTTTATTAAAATCGGCCCATTATTTTTTGAGATTAGAATTTTTTTCGAATGAAAACTCAAAATTTTCCCGGAAAACCTCGTCCGATTTTCCTGACTAACGAACTTATCCAAGCCATTTACAAAAGAAAGGTACACGCGAAATTTTATCAAAATCGGCCCATTATTTTTTGAGTTATCGGTGTGATACATACATATATATATATATATATATATATATATATATATATATATATATATATATATATATATATATATATATATATATATATATATATATATATATATATATATATATATATATATATATATATATATATATATAAACATA